>NQII01008239.1:0-74556 GCA_002778355.1 Clitarchus hookeri
ACCAAGTAAATAGGGCGAGTGTGCAATACCCCATTAACTAAATAAGCTTCCTATTCAGATGGTCTGCGTCATTCATATTTTACATATTACAGTAAAAACTGTGATAAACGTAACATATTAACATTTCATCTCCGTAGTGTCACCTAAACAAGTAATTGAGTCAGAGCATGTTGCTTTGAAAGGATACGTGATAGGCAGAAAGAAAAATCTACGCAAACCTTTCAAAAATGTCCAATTAGAAGTCCACTGTTCATTGCGAAGTCTTTTTGGAATTTCTCAACTTACACACATTTAACCAGAGGAAAGCATATTTCATAACCAACATTTTAGTAGCTTGCCATAGTAAAGCATTTACCGGTAACAGAGGAAATGAACGCAAGCATCACTTTTACCTTGTGTACCATCTCACACCATACACAAGTAGGGCCACGTGATAAACAGTTTTTCTGTAAGGGCAACTTCAGAAAATATCATTGTTATTTAAAGCAGTTAAATTAATTTTTGAGCAGTGTCTGTTTATGAATAGCATTCAAGAAATTTGTTACATCCGAATACTAGTTTCGGTTTTCTGTTTCCATCTATAATTTGTATTTGTTTTAAAGTAAAAATATGTACAGGAACACACAACTTGCCGCCTGATGAAGCTGGCAGAGGCCAGTGAAACATTGCAATCGCTTGTGTGCCTGTCGACAAGTACTAGACTGTGAATACTTGAATTTCTATCCTTTTACAANGTGAAACATTGCAATCGCTTGTGTGCCTGTCGACAAGTACTAGACTGTGAATACTTGAATTTCTATCCTTTTACAAATTTTTGGTAGCCTAGTTTCCTACTTGTAACATTAACCCAATTGTTTTAAAGTAAAAAGGGATGACAAANATTTTTGGTAGCCTAGTTTCCTACTTGTAACATTAACCCAATTGTTTTAAAGTAAAAAGGGATGACAAAGAGTTTTTCACAAACATTTTTTGGTATGAAACATACAGTACAGGCACTCATCATAGTACAGACACATGCAGCACNGAGTTTTTCACAAACATTTTTTGGTATGAAACATACAGTACAGGCACTCATCATAGTACAGACACATGCAGCACATTTTTTTATTACACAATAAAATGATAGGGTCACCAATGAAAGTCCGAAGTAGGCGGCTTGATGAGAAGAGACTGCACGTCATTTCAGCACCTTCCGCATAAAGGCAACAGGATATTCTATGCACGTATCTTAGATATCCCTTAGTGCTTCCATACTTCTAGGTCTCAGACACGCTAAATACCTCTAGCGAAATGGCATCTTTAAAACAAATATGAAGACAGGTCTTACTGAAGGAGTAACATGTATAAATACATATTTTGCCCGACACTCATTGGAAATATTATAAAAATGATCTAGCCCTTTAACCGATAAGTGAATTTCACATTAAGACAGTAGAGGTCAAAGGACAGAAAGAGTTGAATACAACCTCAGGTAAATTCTTACCTAACAGTCAAGCGTGTATCATCATGCAGTCATAGGCATTCTTTATTCACAGACGTTCCAGAGGAAGAAGTACAGTAAAAGCTTTATTGCCACAGGAAGCAAGTTTAAGCCTTGATCAGTAACATTCAAGCGCTTGGCCCTTAAAAACACCCATCCTAAATCCTTAAAGTCAACTAGTGGCTTGACACTGATAGTCTTCACGTTAAGCACAAAATACATTTTTTTACATACATATACATTAACTTGACATACAGTTAATAATATGTACCTCAAACTAACGCTAGACAGCCGAGGTGTGGCAACGGATGCAGACGGCTCAACAACAACCGAAGGTTCTACATCCTCATCTGGAGGCATGACTAATGGGGCTCTTGATCGTGAACCAGCATGCGTTATCAGCTGACAGCTGCAAAATGAAGAGAAACATCAGTGCCAGTCTTTCAGCTGCTGAAATCGCTATACATGTCATCTCTAACATACAAGACCGTTGAGTGCTGAAAATACACATGATCACCTACCCACTCTTAAATTCTGAAAAATAACTTTCATTTACAACAACTAAGACACAGACACAAGTACTTTTTTCCCCCAGTTAGCTAAAGTATTACCAATTTCAGAATGTGCTGGCACAAATGCAGGACTGCTGACAAGAGTAATAATCATAATTTTCTTCCACGGACCAATGATTGGTTTATGGTCAATTGCTAGCCTGCCACCACTGCAGTCCCCAGTTTGATCCCAGGTACCGGTACGCTGGAATTGCACAAACAGGGATTCTCACATTGGGAGCGTGATGGAAAGTGCAATGAAGGAATTATATATAGGCACTTCCATTTCCTATCACATCTTATTTCTGCCACTGCTCAACCCCCATCTTATTTCCCGCATTGTACATTCTACCCATCAGATAAGACGGCCAGTTCCATTTAGCACTAGCCTCATCTCGACCATGCATATGACCCTTAATGATGGTGGGAAAGACATGCAGGTTTTAATTTTAATTTCCTTTTATGCACCGAGATTAATCAGGATTTTTATTTAATGGGTGATGGAAAAGTTCATGCTGAAGAACCACACTGACATTCGCATGGCCTGGGGGATAGAAAACCATTCAGGGAAAATCCTCCCTTAATTCAGACAGCCATGCGAAGAAACTGAGAAGTTGACAGTAAAATACTGTACAATAAGGCAATCTGACAGCTGCAATTCCCAAACAATCATTAACGTAAATATTATGTTGTGTACGTAGTTCCAAGAGGTGCCACCAGATGCCAGATCCTACCGGGACTGCCAAATATGACTACTACAACTACGCTAGATGGCATCCATTTACAATTTTGTATCCACACAGATGTGCAAGTTACATTTTGTGTAGTTTACAAGTATATTTAATGTTAATACATTCACCATGGAAAACAGTCTGAGCTAATTTTTTCAAAATCATAACACCTCAATAAACACACTATTAAAACTAAAATAAGCAATAATCAACTGATAATTGAGAAAAACATTTTTGCTGTCCATCTGTTGATGCATGTAATGAAGACTGAAAATAAACACACAATACAGCTGCCTGATCCATTTCAATGATACTGCCTCTAAATATGATCTGCAATGTGTAATTGCAAGCACCTGTATTACCTACAACAGCAGCCTTTATTTGTCCTCGTTTGAAAAATGTAAACAATGTCGACAGCTGAAGACTCAGATCAACAGACTGCTGAACATAAAATCCACTTTCTCTTTCCACGGCCATATGTCTGTCTCCCTTTTGCTTGGGAGCCCTCCCTTCTTGTTCGCTNCATAAAATCCACTTTCTCTTTCCACGGCCATATGTCTGTCTCCCTTTTGCTTGGGAGCCCTCCCTTCTTGTTCGCTACCTGCCCCCTTTTAGCTACTCAAGCGATTTGTACTTTTCTCCACCCCTCTTCATTCCATCTCCATCTGGCAACAGGACAAGAGCCAACCAAGGTAAAGAGCAGACTAGACAAGCTGTACCATACTGAAGAGGAAGATAGAGTTGCAACTGATTATAGCCCTTTATTTTGTGTAAAGGAGGGAAGGAAAATACATTGGGGTTTTTTTTTTACCCCTCTACATCATGTGTTTGTGGATCAAAAATAAAAGCAGAAAAACTACAGCAAGCAGGAACACACAAAGACACTTGTTTTAATAGGGTATTACTTCAGTGAATGTGTCTTAGCCCACACTCGTTCTGGTGCAGTTCCACTGAAACCACTGTACTGTTATAAACTGAAATAATTTACAAAACAATTTGTGAAAGTTTACTGAAGAAATTACATAGTAAAAAACACAACAGTAAGTATTAATTTTCAACACAGGGTATTGATGCTCACCGCAAGGTGATTTCAGTAATTTTTGCATGGTAAAACAGACCAAGTAAGAACCAATAATTACCTGAAACGNTGCTCACTGCAAAGTGATTTCAGTAATTTTTGCATGGTAAAACAGACCAAGTAAGAACCAATAATTACCTGAAACTGCAGCTAGTGCGACCTTACCTCATTTCACCGGCATGCTTCCTTTTCTTCTTGGGTCTGGCTCCCAGGCCCACGTCANGCAGCTAGTGCGACCTTACCTCATTTCACCGGCATGCTTCCTTTTCTTCTTGGGTCTGGCTCCCAGGCCCACGTCATCTTCTAGCCAATCTTCTCCAACCTCCTCAACGGCCAGGAAAGCCACATGGTCCCGTGGTTCTGTGTGTGACTCTGGCAGCTGAGATGATACATAAGANCCTCCTCAACGGCCAGGAAAGCCACATGGTCCCGTGGTTCTGTGTGTGACTCTGGCAGCTGAGATGATACATAAGAATAATTAGGTACACGGCACAAAAAAAGATAATACAATTGACAATTATTCTAAAAAAATAAATTATGTGATTGAATGTTTAGGCTTCATCTCAACAAAATACATTATTTGTGTAGAATAAAAAATTAATTTTTATTTAAAACTAAACTTTATAAATTATAAGTTATTCTATCTAGGTCAGCTACAACTGCGCGACAGAAAATATCATCTACCAGCTACAGTGCATTCACTGCAATGCAAAGTACATTGGCCTTACTACCAGCTCTTTCAGAGAGAGAGTAAATGGCCACAGAGTTGCAGCACATGCAGCATCTCACAACCAGAACTTTGACTCCTGTTGCACAACCAGAGTGGTGAGGGTCCTCCCTCCTAATAGTAGTGAGGAACTGGCCCACTAATACAGACACACACCTGGCTTAAACATAACACAACCCCTCCACCACATTTAAAATTTCCCACCTCACCCGAGTTTGCCTCCTAGTCNCACCACATTTAAAATTTCCCACCTCACCCGAGTTTGCCTCCTAGTCGCTACTTTCACTGTTTGCCAACATTACCCAGCAGACTGCAGTGTGCCACCACTCACCGCCTGATGAAGCTTGCCTAGCCAGTGAAACGTTGCGACTTCACATCCGCGTGGAAAATGCGTTTGTCCGGCTTTTGTGTGTTTTACACCAGAGACGATTGAACATAGACTTGCGATACTCAGTAAATCCTCGCGCCACTCATTTTCTATATTTTAGGAGACAAGGGAAGGCTTACAAATTAAATTTAGATTTTTTTAATATGTACATGATTTTCATAGTGTCACTCCATGCCTATCAATGAAGATTTGTATTTGGCACAAGTATACAAAATATACATAATAAAGAAACTACTACATAAGGACCTGAAAAGTGCTCAATAAATTAACTACTACATCCTCAAAGGAATGAAGTATGAAATATTGAAANACTACATAAGGACCTGAAAAGTGCTCAATAAATTAACTACTACATCCTCAAAGGAATGAAGTATGAAATATTGAAATAACCAATATTTCCATGATACCACTTCCTGAATGTGTGTGCTACTGAGTGCTCTACCTGCTACCCTACACACATCCAAGGCCTGTGATGGACTGACCTCTGCAGTGGTCTTGGCCTGCCTGCGTCGCAGGTCGCTGATGGTTCGCACGTACTCCTCTGCTGCAGAGGCCGTGCTGGTCATCTGGCTGCGGCCCGCAGAGCTTGAGGGTGTGCCAGGCAACGTTCTACGTTTCAAGGCCACAGACACAGTGCTCTTGCCTACGCTTGACTCCTCACCAGTACTGTGGCAACATAATGTTGAAAAGAATATACATGAGGTATATACACAAAAATCTGAAAATAAGACACCCTTGTATTGAGACTGAAACGTCAAATTGATTAATCCAGTTCTGAGAGACTGAGATGGTTCTGGGGCGCGAGTCTCATTCATTTTTCCACTTATCAAGAGTTCAGTCACATGAGCATCGCTTGCTGAGCGTAGCAGAATTAACAAAAATTTGACAGACATGTCACAACTACACTTGTGTTATGGCCACTTCCAACCTGTTTATTGTTTTCATGGTGTAAGTTGGCTCCCAATAGGCGGAAAAATTAATGAGAATCTTGCCCCTGGCTAGAACTTAAATCATCTCTAATGCGGACGGGGTGAAAACGAGGCAAAGGCAGAACAGTGATGGAATGTAACTGTATGGGAAAAGAGCGTACCCTATGAAAACTGACAAACCAATAGCAATGCTCCCCACATTTTCGATATGCCAGNACTGTATGGGAAAAGAGCGTACCCTATGAAAACTGACAAACCAATAGCAATGCTCCCCACATTTTCGATATGCCAGGAATCAAACCCAGTTTACCATGGTAAGAGGCAAGTTATTGTTAGTATTAATAAATAAAAAAAATAAAAAAATAAAAATATATTAATGAGTCTCTCTTGCACAACTCATATCTGTGGTGTGTAATCTATTAATCAAATAACAGAAATATTAAAAAATGTAGTGTGTTACAAGCAATAACTACAATGAGAAAAACAGCACTGCTTAAAGACACAGTCTTGCACTAGTACAAAGGACATGTTTGGCTGTCTGGCACTCCATACTAATCCCATTGAAGTCTTTCAGATACAACAGATTAATTTACAATATAACCAAAATGTTCATTATCTAGAACAAAAAAAGTCTTAACAAATGCTTCATAGAGATGANGAAAGGATATGTTTGGCTGTCTGGCACTCCATACTAATCCCATTGAAGTCTTTCAGATACAACAGATTAATTTACAATATAACCAAAATGTTCATTATCTAGAACAAAAAAAGTCTTAACAAATGCTTCATAGAGATGATGTTGACCCTTTATCAAAACACCAAGTGCAGTGTGCGTGTTCTATGTTATGAACAAAATGAGAGCAGTTGCTGAACTTTAAACCTTGTATAATATATTGAAAAATTCCAGACAAAATCCCAATTAGGCCATTAAAAATGGACACAAAATTTAAATAAGTATGATTTAAATTTAATAGGACCAAGGAAAGTGATAAAAAAATTTTCTAATCTCCTACACAATAATGTGCTGAACCCTGAATTTTTATGATAACCAAGATAAAACTTTAATCAGATTGAAACTGTAAGTTTTTCTGAGGCGATATAAATGGAACAAAGCTTTGGTACATATGTATATGTACAAGTGTACACATGCAAGTGAAAAAGAACAAAGTAAATACATATTCCTCAAAACAGAAAAATGTTATACATGAAAATCAAAAACATGTCAAAGTGCAAAGGTTTGTTTGCAGTAAATCAACTGCCTGGTTAAACAGTAAAAAAAATCTGATAGGCTACTAGAAAAATTTGAGAAGATGCTTATAAAAGAAAAATTCTTTGTCTCAACATATAGAGAGACCACTTGGAGAAAACGCAAACATTTCTTACCAGTTGTCGTCTTCAGAGTCGGAGCTACCCCTGCTGCTAATGGAGTGACGTAACCCTATCATGTTGCTGGCACTGCTGCGAGAGGATTCTTGACGATGATGGCGGGACGTGCTCGGAACAGGCTGCCTCTGCTGAGACAAGTGTCTTGACATCTCTTTTGGACCTTTTGCACTCGAGGTTTTATGACTGTCTGGTTGACATCCCGCTGAAAAAATTCAGTATTTTCCATTTTATCCCAATTGAAGGTAGTCTTTTTTTCGTATACTAAAAAGTTAAAAATTATAGGGATGAATAAAGTGTGTATGACTTCCTAGGTTATATACAATGCATTTGGGGTTTACTATATAATGCAAAAAATCTAACTGTGTTAAACTTTTTTTAAAAAAACGAAAAGTGCAAGTATCCCCAAGAAGCCTTTCTATAAATAATAAATAAAAAACAAAAAACTTGAACATTCAATTAGGCCAATGGACAGCACAGTGCAGGGACCCTATGCTCAATAATTCAATTTGAGCGCTCGTATTCGCACAAATTCAAATGGTCCTTTTCGCGTACAAATTCCATTTTCCAGAAACCATTATGATGCACTCACTAGAGTTAACCTACGAAATGAATGCTGAAGATGAGAAGCCTTTACCAAAAAAAGGTGGATATTCGAATGGCCACTTCAACTTAAAAATACAGTATTTGTTTATGAGACAACTAGGACATCAAAACTGTTTATCAGATAAAACCATAAATCGTAATACATACATAAACAATAATAATGTGAACACGTAAACCAAATATAGAAATAAAAAGCAGAAAACAGAAATATTTGTATCTGTGGTTAATATAAATGACATAATTTTTCTTCTTTCACTTTCCGTGGTTGTTGTAATGCAACGAGTATGTCTTGTTTCACACACACAGCACCTCAGAGACGCTGCAGAGCAGTCCAATTGCAGCTCGGCAGTCGCCCGACATCGCGCAACAGCAATTTTGGTTGCAACACTGTGCAAATTTGGCATATGCAGATTATGGTATTCAATGATATATTCACTCACTACAATGGGACAAGGGACAAAGCAACATGTGCAGACCCCATGTCAGTGGGCAGTCCCGTGTTGAGCACTAGAAGTAGTGGAGGGGATTAGTCACCCTGCAGCTCGTGGCCCTGCGAGATCGGTCCGGCACGGTTGTTGGGAGTCTCGAGTTACACGGTACGACTTACCTCCAAGGCATCTACGTCACGTAAAGCGTTTGGTACACCACTGCGGGGCATGAGTATAAAGTCCATGGAGGCGTGTGGTTCCGAACCCCCACTGGGATTATAAGGATCCCCATTGGAATTACGATGAATGCCATGAACCGCTGAATAACACTTATATGGAAATTCTTTATTCACTGTAACTTTTGGAACATCTCTTAAAATAACAGTTCGGTTCAGTTTATCCTTTTACTTCGTTATCGGAAATATTTTAAGGTGTGCATTTGGGGTGTGGCAAGCTTCACAAGACCTTGTAGGGTATGAGTATACTATGGTAAGTTAAAAACATTTCCTGTCTATCAACACGATCACAAAACAGGTAGTAGCTAGCTATACGACCATACAACACATAGGTTTATTGTTTTAAATTAAGAGTAATGGCACTTAAATTTTATTTGACAAGAATAATATTATACTTCATTAAATTTCTAGGGTCACTTAAAAATAGTAATTTTATTAAAAGTGACTAACTAGCTTAAATGTTTTTCGACTACAATATTTTCAAAACAATTTTATAAATTGTAACTCAATAAAATTGTGTTTTTAAGACGGTCGAATACCTGGTCCTTGAAATCCGTTCTAGCGTATTTGAAAAATGTGTATTTTGAATATACTATTAAACGTGCTCCCCCTAGGTTTACCTATGAAAAGAAAGCACATTCCAAATGGTAACAGAATGGTACATTCAAGACATCAAGCACATTCAAAATATTATTTTCATGCCCTCCAAAATAACTAAAAACTGCTTGTTTAAGAAAAACCGTTTTAGATATGATGGCAACGTTTGAAAAAATTAACATGTTTCAAAATCAAGGTAGGTGTACGTGATGAAAGCGGAAATGAAATAAAATGTGCGAGTTCCACTTTTACTCGTGTAATACGAACTCGAACGCCGAGAAACGGTTTTTCACCCCTCCAGCTGTCCTGAGGTAGGGGAAGGCCGCCGCTGCAGAAAAGGAAAATGGAGAAGGATTTTTTGTTTCTTGTCCAACTATAGTGTTGTTTTTTTTCAGCCCNCCGCCGCTGCAGAAAAGGAAAATGGAGAAGGATTTTTTGTTTCTTGTCCAACTATAGTGTTGTTTTTTTTCAGCCCCACTCTCACCAGTATAGCTGGCGTAAAAAATTCAGAATAACAGTTTCCCCTGCAATGAGTTTAGTTTGCTTGTTGCTGTAATCTAATTATTTTGACTGCAAGAGCAGTTGCTTCTTTGGACAATCGCCACCTCCAGTACGTGCCTGGGTCCGCCAGCAACGTCCCGCTCGCCAAGTTACTTGCCGAAGAACGATAGGCCAACCCACGACAAAGAGGCAAGGGAAAGGAGAAGGCAAAGCAAACACATGGGGCAGATGTGAGCCCCTACTCCTCCTCCTCCACCGCCTACTGCCCCTATCACCCCAGCACTCCGTAAGTGCTGGCACTGTCCAAGGAGGTATTTTAACCGTGACTGCCCCGCAAAACCTGCCGGCCGCCAGGGGACAAAAGAAGGGAGCACGAGCAGGGAAAGACCACCCCACCTCCGAACTACTACGGAGAATAAGAATGACAAGCCCGACATTACCCTCCAGACGCTAACAGAGGCCTTCCTCCTGATGCTCTCCGTATGAAAATTAGGGTCAACCAACAAATTGGTGCCGCCATAATTGACACGGCAGCCACCAGGAACTTCATCCAAAGCGACCTCACCCGCTATCAAAGGGCCCACCTGACACCCCAACAAGGAAAAGTACAGATGGCGCAGCTTGACCACCTCCTCCAGGTGGAAGGGAGAATAAAGCTGACCGTCCAAGTACACCAGAAAACCACCCACGTGGAGTTCTTGGTGGCACCCCATAAAGAGGAGATACAGAGATTTTGGGGCAGCCCTGGCTCCAACAGAAGAAGTGCATTGTGGATTGCAGGAAGAAATGCTTGACGGTCCACTGGGAACAAAGTGGCGACGTCATTCTTCAGTATACAGAAATCTGCTGAGCCACAGCCAAGAGCGACGCCTGGGAGCGAGATGACAGCCTCGGAATCCCAGACGTCGCCCGCACCACCCACCAAATTCCTAGATGGAGGACGCCGTAAAAATTCCAACCCAGAGAACACTCGCCACCACGAATGGCAGGGCCCGAGACTCCAGCGACCCCAGCTAGCACAACTCAGGTAAACCAGAGCACCCAGATGCTCTGAACTCTACCGGCGACCCAGAGGAACTATATCCTCTCGGATGCTCGCCTCCACGTCNCCAGAGCACCCAGATGCTCTGAACTCTACCGGCGACCCAGAGGAACTATATCCTCTCGGATGCTCGCCTCCACGTCCACAACTTCCTGAGGAGACGACCCAACCAAGGAAGCGGTGGATCATCCCCGATGTGGTCGCAGCTCTTGTGGAGGAGACCCTTAGACTGAGCACCTAAACAACCCGTTGCACTGCTGAGCATCATCTCAAAAAATGAGCCCAGCAGAGATGAAGAGGTGGAGGAGCCCCAAGAGCCCCTACTTTTGATGGTTACCCCAGTGAATGGGGTGCCCAGCAGAGCCGAAGAGGTGGGGGAGCTCCACGAGCCCATGCCACCAACGGTTACCCCAGTAAGCAAAGTGCCCAGCAGAGCCAAAGAGGTGGTGGGAGTCCCAAGAGCACCTGCTTTTGATGGCTACCCCAGTGAACGAGATGCCCAGCAGAACCGAAGAGGTGGAGGAGCCCCAAGATCGCCTGGCTCCAACAGCTACCCCAGCGGATGTGGGGTCTGGCAGGACCTCGATGCCAGACAGCCCCGAGACCTAGACTGCCGCCCCCGAAGCAGATATGAGACCAGAAGCCAACCGACCACCGGTAACACATGCCAGATGCCCGCCCGTGCTTGCCAAACAGCCCTCCAGGGACAAGTCAGGTATTACGAGTCACCCTGGCGACCCACCAAGCGCTTTAATTGGCCTTACCCAGAACATGAGGCCTTACGTGGATGCCAAGGTCGCCATGATCAGTGATAAGTGAACAGAGACATACAGTAAAATTCCGGACGTATTACGGAGATAATGACCCAGAAAACACGTGGTGGGTAATAATTGCTGCACTGAACAGACAGCAGAGCATAGACAGTGAATTTGACTATGCTGACTAAGTGTAAATTGTGCGGGGGAATGAACTGTCATAACACGCATGCCAATCACACACAAGCCAAGGCGCACCGCCGCCAAACGACCACAGGCAGGAAGAACCCGCGTGCCTTTTTAATGAAGAACATGCCACTTGTAAGAGACTGCCACTAAGCTGCGAAGCAGCACCAAAAAGACAGTGGAATTGCAAATAATGTTGCTGATTTTGGGTAATTTTTAGTGTTACGTTTTTTCTCTTTGTAGGTGACCCGTACAACGTTGATTAGGTTGTATATAAATATTTAGTAAAGGGTAACTCACATTAGGATAAGTTGTAAATAGATACCGGCCTAGGTTAGACCCATTGTCACACGTAATTTACCCACCGTGCGACCCATAGGAGTGGCTACAGAGCAAGAACCTTGCATACGCCTTCAGCGCCACGGCAGGTACAGCTAGCGTACTACACATCCATTGTGCGTTTGGGTTTGGAAACACTCTTCGTTCTTTTCAGTGATAAGTACACGTGGCTGCATGTATTTGCTTTTTACAGGTAAAACTATGTAAATTAATGTACCATACTCACAGCCTTCAACTGTTCTGTGTGAGCAAAACTTTTATACATAAACAAGAAGGGCGCGTACACTTACCCGACACAGGTACAAATCCCGTAACACATTCTCCCCAGGGGGTTGAAGCCATTANGGCAGGTACAGCTAGCGTACTACACATCCATTGTGCGTTTGGGTTTGGAAACACTCTTCGTTCTTTTCAGTGATAAATACACGTGGCTGCATGTATTTGCTTTTTACAGGTAAAACTATGTAAATTGATGTACCATACTCACAGCCTTCAACTGTTCTGTGTGAGCAAAACTTTTATACGTAAACAAGAAGGGCGCGTACACTCACCCGACACAGGTACAAATCCCGTAACACATTCTCCCCAGGGGGTTGAAGCCATTAACGAGCCACTCGCCTCACCTGGCCGCCGGTTGGTAGAGAGAGCCAGACAGCTCCAGGTCCAGCCAGTTCCAGACGGACGCCAGTCACCCTGGGACGGGGCCCCGAATGTCGCCCACAGAAGCCCACCACCAGTCAGCTCCAGCGGCGGACTGTAGGGGGTAAGCCAGCATCAGCCACCGCCCTAAGCCGCCCCAGACACCTACATAGCTTGCTGACGCCTGACCAGGCCAACTCTATATACGGGGCACCTCAAAGGCAGAGCCGAACAAGCATAGAACCAACCAATACGTTCAACCAGTGTTCTCTGCCCGATCATATTAGAACCCCCTTAGACCAGGTGACGTACTAAGCACCCTGACCGTCACGCGTCAACTTTTTCATGTATGGACACAGATCAACATGTTACAAAGAACACACCAAATGTAGAATGGTCTTGAGAAGCTAATGCCTCTTATTGTGCGTCAACATAGAACCTACCAATAAGATTACCAACTAATACTTTCACAATTCACAATGGAAACAGAGTCACTTTTCACTTGTAAACAATAGCAATTCACTAAAAACTGAATAGTACCTTTTTCCATAGCCTTCTTCAAGCGAGCCTCTATAGTCCTGAAGGTCAGCTGTTCAAAGTCATCCATTTTCTTCCCTACACGTTCATACCAGCCGACCAGGCAATCCAGAGGTGTCTCGCCCTGAGACACAACACATCATAAATCACTTAACAGGATCATTCTTGACAGATGAAGTACATATGTGTACAGCCTTTTAAGGACGACCCAGGTATTACAAGGAAGTTAAAAACTGTGTGGTGGACAAGTCGTATCAAAAGTATGTTTCTGTTCCTCAGAGTCTTTCCTTTTCTATGCTCTACTCCAAGAATGCAGCCAACAAAACTTTTCCAGCAGACTTTCAGCACCAGTAACAGAGGAGGGTCCATGGACTTTAAAGGAAATGTAAGGTCTCCATGAAATGAGAGAGATGTCTGCAAGACATGGCATTGAAATGTGGGCCAACGAATTTCTCCATGCTGTAAATACATGGAAGAGACACAGATGTGTAACACACTAGACCAGAATGCACTCACAGAGCATTTCCTGGAACTTTACTGGAATTTATTTCAATTCTAACAAAGGCCTAGATATTTTAATTTATGTGTATATTTTGCTTGTAAAAATTCNTTTACTGGAATTTATTTCAATTCTAACAAAGGCCTAGATATTTTAATTTATGTGTATATTTTGCTTGTAAAAATTCTTATCACATTATTTTGTGCATTTTCATAAGATGAATAAAATCACATAAATTAAATTAACATGCTTATAAAGAAGATNTTATCACATTATTTTGTGCATTTTCATAAGATGAATAAAATCACATAAATTAAATTAACATGCTTATAAAGAAGATAAATTTTTTTTGTTTAAAACAAAAAAGGAGAAAAGAAAAGGACATTGACACACACCTCGTCTGTGCGTGCAGTCGCAGATGCCCCTCTGTCCAAAAGCAACTCCACAATGTCCAGATGCCCGCAGGTTGCAGCATCATGCAAAGGGGTGACTCCTCCACAATCCTTGCCGCCACGATCATTGATGGCCGACCCTTTGTCTAGCAGAAGCTCCACTATGCCCCAATGGCCGTAGTTACATGCCTCGTGGATAGGAAGCCACCCACAATGGTCACGCACGTTTACCGGGTGTCCCTGCATCCAAGTAAATTTCCCGNTGCCTCGTGGATAGGAAGCCACCCACAATGGTCACGCACGTTTACCGGGTGTCCCTGCATCCAAGTAAATTTCCCGTGTTCAAACACAGCACACGTACGAAGCAGTTACAATCAGTCCGTACCAACTCATGTACAATGGTCAGATTCTAGTTTCATTATTAAACAATTATTTTGCGTAGTTAAAAGATAATACTGTTAGTCAAAACTCTGTCGAAGAAAGTGTAATAAAATTACAAAGCAAGGAATTACGTAAACATTTGCGCTAACAAAATAGTTCAAGTGACTTACTTTTCACAGGACTGCTGACAACTAAATGCAAAACAGCCATTCAATGTTGAGACTCAGGAACTAGCNTGCCTCGTGGATAGGAAGCCACCCACAATGGTCACGCACGTTTACCGGGTGTCCCTGCATCCAAGTAAATTTCCCATGTTCAAACACAGCACACGTACGAAGCAGTTACAATCAGTCCGTACCAACTCATGTACAATGGTCAGATTCTAGTTTCATTATTAAACTATTATTTTGCGTAGTTAAAAGATAATACTGTTAGTCAAAACTCTGTCGAAGAAAGTGTAGTAAAATTACAAAGCAAGGAATTACGTAAACATTTGTGCTAACAAAATAGTTAAAGTGACTTACTTTTCACAGGACTGCTGACAACTAAATGCAAAACAGCCATTCAATGTTGAGACTCAGGAACTAGCAACTACGCAAGCTGAAATGGTATTTATACCACTTATTCCCTCTATGGTCCCACCAAGACAACTACTTCACTGAAGAGCCACAGGCGACATCATTTTACTGTGTGTAGCCTCTGCCACCACAGTTGAAACTCCCCCCCCCTCCCTGCCTGCGCAACAGCCACTGTGCCATTACATGCCACAATATGCACTCCTCATGAGAGTCCAGCCTGAGTCTGGCAGGTGCATAATTTCTGTCCCTCCTACCATCTACTGCCAGAGGGGTCATGAACGTGCAGCCCGGCCATGCAGATGGGTGGCTTGCCCTCCAATCCTCTCCTACCTTGCTCGACCCCAAGCAGACTGTATATAAGGAGCTGTCCACCACCAAAACTATTTTTGTTCATCGGCCATTCTACCAGCCTCAACCAAGTACTTTGTGCCACTACCACAACACCTTATTACAGTTCTCTACGTTCATCCGCAATGGTCAACAGCTCTTGCAAGAGGGGTCAACCTTGCCCCTCCTCAACCAGCGCAATCCGTGCTGTTCCCTTGGCAAATTAGGGTCTGCCCTTCAGGCAACTACTTGGATACAGGCTGGACTGTGACTTGGGTTCATGGCTTGCAAATAAACAAGCGCATTCAACCCGGTCACGCTGTTATTTCACTTGGCTCACTTTATTTCTTACTTATGACCCGTTTTCTTCCCATTTCATTTCATTACCATAACTAATCTTCTGAGGGAAATGTAGATGTGGCCTTAACATAGAAATGAGCTTGTGAACCTTCCAGAGGACTACAGCATGTCACGTACCGGCCGCTCTACCAGAAAACCAGGGAAGGAGTTGCGAGTCCATCAGGGCATTGGCGTTGGAGATGCTGGCTCTACAGAAGACCCGACCAGACTTTTCCCTCACTATTCCCCATTTTACTGACCCTATCAGATATGTCTCTCTTCACTGGATACTCACTAAGACCTGTGCCTCATCATCGGACTCGGGGGCACAAAGCAGCCCAGAGAGCCTTTGCTGAAGCTGGCCGACGAGAAGAAGCAGGCACAGGGAATGCCTAAGTGTATGTTGGGATAAAGGATAAAGCTGCAAGAGAGGGGAAACTCTTATTGGAAGGACTCTGGACCGCAGCCACCAGTCTGGGCCCAGAATAGCTGTCAGTACCTGCTAGTGTGTACCTCAGTCCACAGAGCCATATCTTTGCTACCTACCACCCCGCCAAAGACAAGACCATCTGCATCATGTCCGGCGGCTCCGCTAGACAACTTCGGTTCCACCCTTCCATTCCATATTCTCATACCATTCGCTTTTGTCTACCATAAAACCATCCGCAACCTCCCCACAAGGCATCCCCCACTCCATCAGGACAGGCCAGCTGCTTCAATACAATCTGCAAAGTGTATCACAAAAAATAAAGCCAATGCTTCCTGACCCTAAAGGAGAAAAGGAGAAGGGGGGAAGGATCAGATATCAGGATCTGTTACACCCCAAATGGGTAAGGTGCTGACGCGTGATGCTTATTCTAACTATAATAAACACGACTTCCCCTCATCTGGACGTGTCTTCATGTCACCCCAGGTGGGGTTTCAACCCAGAAACAACTTGCTACAAGTGCCTACAAGCATGCACCCTGTTGTGGGGTACCCACGGACATGTCAGCCAAGATTGTTTGCCCTGATGCCAGACGTCACACCAACCCCCCGACGTGTGAAGGAAGCCGACCCAGTAGCCGAGATCACATTACAGAGCGACCTACTTCAACCACGAGCTGAGGGATGGNCACCAGCTACAGTCAACTCCATCAGCAGCAGCTGGGTCAGCAGCCACCCCAGGCCACCTTCGGCAAAGGTAAACCCGTGGCTGTGTGCCACCCAGTTCGTCGAACCGCTAAGCCCGCATTTGACTTTGTGCCAAGTCGCCAGGCCACGCGCCCTGTACTGTATACCAGCCAGGGCTTCGTCAACCAGTGATATCAACCGATGTCTCTGACTGACAAGTCAAAACTTGCCCAACCGTGACGTTGCCGTCAACCAACCAACATCACGCGTCAGTGTCAATCTCCTAATGTTAATGTAGAGTACTCAGTTGTAAAAGAACGAAAGAACTTCGAAGGCTACATCACCAGTCTTTGTTATCACTTGTAGCCAAAGTAAGCTGCGTTACCACAAATTGAATAACTGTGAAACAGTATAGAGCCATAAGAATGAGCTTGCTGTCACAAATCCAATAATGTATGTACTTTCACCTGTCAAAAGAAATAGGCAGATAACAAGTGGCTGGCTCATAAACATGCAGTTATAACCACCGCTGTATTCAGGTGCACATTGCTTTCAGATGGCCAAGGAGCCCATTTAAAACCTTTGCTGAAATATTTCTGTAAGATACAGGCCAAGGGGAATATACACATTGTCTAGAAACTTTATTTGTACCAGAATATTATTGAATACCTAAAAGCTAATATTGTCTTCATTATTTTATTTTAAATAAAGTGGTTACTCCTGATTACAGAAAAACACTTTCACGAATTTCCCTTTTAAAAAGTTTTCTTGTTTAATAAGTTTACTTGAGTTTGCATTGTCTATAAACACTAAGCAAATTGATCCTTCTTAATAAGTAATTGTGGTTAATAAGTCTTAAATTTTTCCGTCCCTTTAGAAACTTTTCACTGTACATAGTTCTTTAAAAGCTATATATTACAAATTTTGCATGAATAAGTTACACATTTTTGTGAACTATATAGAGTTTTAAAAATAATAAAACCATAACACCAAAATATTACATTTTTAAAAACCATAAAACCTTGTCGCTATCCATACAGAAATACGACTACTGTAGAATTGTACAAATGCCACTAACGCTAAGCAGTGTATTTTGTATTTGTTTATACTACAACCTGCTCTAACAGGGTCCTGACAGCCACTAGACCGCCTTTTATACACGCAGTGTGCAGCTTGGTCTCCCCTTTCTCATTGCGCCGCACCTTGAGTCTCGGTCGCTTGCGGGCTGGGTGCAGCTGGTCAAACTCCTCGCCTTCACTGGCCGACTCATCTGCAAAAACCACACTTCCCAGTATTCTGTCAAATATCAGTAGGGTTGTGCGAATGTGGCTTGTTTTTTCACGAAACGAACATAAAAAATATGTTATGAATTTTTGTGAAACTGAAACGAAACTGAAGAATAATTTTATAAGAACTTAGCATTACAAAATTTTTTTTAACGAATTTCATAACTTTCTAGCAAGTTATTCTTTATGACAAATTTGTTGCAAAACCGAACCAAAAAAAGTAGTATTTATCACAGGGGTTCTTGCTTGCATACATTTAAATTTCCAGTTTTTGTAGTTATTTTGGTTATAAAATATTGGGGGAGAGGGGGGGGGGGGGTTTGTTTACAAAATATTTTTTTGGATAGTGCATTTATTAAACACCTGAATATTTATCTAAATCCAGGACTTTAATTTTGTTACAACTTTTGGCAAGCAAATTTCTAGTGATGGGCAAGTTTGATTTTTACAGCGTCAAGTGGAATGAAACTCGAGTCGAGTCAAGTCGAGTTCAGTATAACATTTTTTTTTTAGTTAAAATCGAGTTTGCACCATACATATAAATGTGTACCTATGCACATGGGTATAACGGCGGCCCTTTATAACTTCCTCTCCCTCTTATAATCACAGTTTACCAAGAAAATAGTTTGGGACTAGTTTCTACCAATAAGAATAATTCTTTGCCAGGGTGAGTGATTCACAACGCTATTTTTTCCCC
Organism: Clitarchus hookeri; assembly: GCA_002778355.1. Taxonomy (NCBI): domain Eukaryota; kingdom Metazoa; phylum Arthropoda; class Insecta; order Phasmatodea; family Phasmatidae; genus Clitarchus; species Clitarchus hookeri. The sequence goes on from NQII01008239.1 coordinate 18,746, forward strand.
TCTCGCCGACATGTGAATGACAGGTAGGAATGGTAATGTCAGCCATGTAATGCTGATAGGAAAAAAAAGATACCTGGTAGAGGGGTGGAGTGGGAGGCTGGGTCTGTCAGCATGCCGACATGTCAGGTGAGCCGACAAGCCGTCCACAATTACAGTTTTTGTTACTTAAGGCAGTTGTTTCCTTCTTTAAACACATGTTTTTAAAACAGTAATTAGATGAGAAAAGTAATGACAAGTTTACTCTTGAAGGTGTGACATGACACGAGACAAAGGCTTTTCTCATTTAAATACAGTATGTCCTATGGTTGTATGTATTTAAGTCGTGCTGAGACTGTACCGGTCAACCTTGACACGGACCTGATGTCGCCGCCCAGCATGGCAGCAAAAGCATCAAGGCACGTAGCCGAGTTATTGTTTTCATTCCAGCGCAACTTTAGCGGTTTAGTAATGTAAAATTATTGATTCGCGAGACAGGAAAGGTAATTGTTGGGTGCAAATATTTGTTGTTTATAACCTAAAAGCACAGTAACTCGACTTGCATGATCAGAAGTTCAATGTCTGCTGTAAAAAAAACTCGACTCAACTCGATTTTTTGAAACTCGACCCATCACTACAAATTTCTTACCAAAACGGAAATGAAAGCTGTAATTTTTCATTTTTCGTTTAGGTATACCAAATATTTGCACAACCCTAACTACACGTTTTTCATGGTTAATTGAGCACTTTTGAGAGCCCCGCTTAAGATCTACTTTTCTCCCAATTTTGTATCCTTCCGCCACACGTAACATTACTTTGCCATGGGCCTACTGACTTTAGCAGTGTGCCAGTAGAGTGAAAATGTGAAATTGATAAGAACACAAATGTGTTATTCTTGTGTAAAATGCAAAAAAACACCAACTTTATACACCATAAATATAAAAATTATACTAGCAATACTACATTAAGACTTGCCAACTATTTGACTTAATTTACTGCAAATTNCACCATAAATATAAAAATTATACTAGCAATACTACATTAAGACTTGCCAACTATTTGACTTAATTTACTGCAAATTTAACTGTGAGCTCACATGCCAGCATGTGTAGTATAGCATATAATGGACTTGACGAGCAACAATTTGTTTTTCAAAGGCTGATTTCAAAAGTGCTTACATTACCATGAACAGGCTATACATTCAATATAGTGCCATTAATTTAAATGAAGTAAATTCCAAGCATTACAACCTGCAGAGATGGAAAGTACCTTACTTAGGTATTTATAATAAATAATAAATGGTGGGAATAGGCTGTTAGGCTACTAAGTACACTATAAAAAGGAGACGGAGGAATACACAAGTACTCGCAGAGCAGTGCTCATGGTGAGACACGCACACCAAAGTCTGACGGACACCACTCACCGCCTGAAGAAGCTGGCCCAGCTAACGAAACATCGTGGGAGTGCATCAACGTGGAAAATGTGTTCGTGCAACTTTAGTGTATTTCTATCCATGAGTACTGCCCTGCAAGTACTTCTTTCTGTCTCCTTCTTAAAACACCTCTTAATAGAACATCTTTGTGTTCACACAGCCTGGGTTATGGGAGACTGGAAAAAAACAGTTTACCCTCAAATTACTATCAATGGAGAAAACTTCCAAGACTTTTCCACGATTCCACAAGATTCCCCTGACTAATTTTAACTTCCCTGACATTTCCCGGACTATCCTGAATGTGGACAACCTATAGGCTATTCATGGTAAAGTGAGTACTTCTTGTCACCTCGTCGTTCACCCTTAGTGGGAATGGCTGTTGGAGGGTGAGGCCGAGGTACTTCCCCCCCCCTGGGCGACGGTGAAGAAGTGGTCGCCGCTTGCACTGGGTTTTTCCTGGTGCCTATGCTGTTCTCTTTGGCCACTTTTATAATTGAGTGTTGAGCCTTGGGTGGTGCGCTTGCGAGCGATAGGCGAGTGGGGTGCCCTGGTAGGGGTATAAGCGGGTGTGACGTTACGGGGCCCGACTACCCTGATAACGTTGGCTGGCCGGACGAAGGTAGGCGGCTTCTTCAGCGACGTCGGTGGCAGCGGAGATACTGCACGTGGTACATGCCAGATGAGCTTCAAGATTGAGCAGGACGAGCTGGATACAGACCCTCTCTGACGTGCAGCCTCCTCTTTCTGGCATATTAATAACACATTTAAATTCCTAGCTTCAAGTTTTNAGCTGGATACAGACCCTCTCTGACGTGCAGCCTCCTCTTTCTGGCATATTAATAACACATTTAAATTCCTAGCTTCAAGTTTTTACTTGAGTGTTGCACGGGTCATTAGACCCATGACAGCGTAAAGCTTAAATATGGCACAAGGAAACAAAATGACCAAAGTAGATCTTAAACAGGGTTTTCAAAAGTTCTAACTTTGCCATGAACAACCTATTATAAGATTTTAAAAAGCCAATTTGAATTATATATATTACAATGAGCTTATAATAAAAAACAAAACAATGCTAAGTACTTTGTCAGCGACGACTACGAAGTCATGAAAAGGCAGAANACAGACCCTCTCTGACGTGCAGCCTCCTCTTTCTGGCATATTAATAACACATTTAAATTCCTAGCTTCAAGTTTTCACTTGAGTGTTGCACGTGTCATTAGACCCATGACAGCGTAAAGCTTAAATATGGCACAAGGAAACAAAATGACCAAAGTAGATCTTAAACAGGGTTTTCAAAAGTTCTAACTTTGCCATGAACAACCTATTATAAGATTTTAAAAAGCCAATTTGAATTATATATATTAGAATGAGCTTATAATAAAAAACAAAACAATGCTAAGTACTTTGTCAGCGACGACTACGAAGTCATGAAAAGGCGGAAGAGCAAGGTCAGTACCTGACAGCACATCCAAACAAATGTCGTTCCCAATATCTGGGGTACTCTCTTCCAGGTCGTCGTCTTCGACGTTGCTGCCGGCATCTCCAGCGGTCTGCAACTTCCTCTGCAGTTCCAGCTCCGTCTCTCCTGACAAACATGCAGATATGTCACACTGGCACTTCTACTACAAACTACTCTACACATCCAAAATTCATGCATGTTCAAGGTCTATAAATGCAGGAGTTCTGAAGGTGATTCTGGCGCACATATTATGCATCAACCTCTTTAAGCAAAACGCGCTGAAATGGTGATAATGCAGTGTCTATGTCAGCAATGCATTTAGGGACAAAACACTAAAAACTATGGACTTTCTACAGCACACTATATAATTTTTTTCGTTCCTGAACACCTGCTGATCACTTCTTGTGTTTGCAAATTTTTGCAGTGCACTAAATTTAAAAAAAAATTTCCTTATAGTCTGTCCAACATAACAAACAACTAGGGATATATTCTATTTATGGTAAAATCCTAGTTAAAGTCAAATCTTTTAAAATACCTTGAAGCTCAAACCCAGACCTTAAACCTAAATAACAAAATTAAAACAGCATTAAAAATTTTTCTTTTTAATAATCCCATATATTTGGATCCTCAAATCCTAAGATTTTATATTCTCAAGCATACAAAAATTCTTACATAATTAATGTTGCACATTAAATTTTTATTAATTTTTTTAGGATTGTGCGAAGATGATAATTTTTTTTTCACAAAACGAAAACAAAAAATTATTTTATAAGAACTCGGTTATAATGAAAGTTTAACGAATTTAACAACAGTTCAGCAAGTTATTCATCATAACAATTGTGTTGCAAAACTAAACAAAAAAATGTAGAACATAGAGTATTTACCACAGGGTTTTTTTTCGCATACATTTAAATTTCAGTTTTATTGTCATTTCAGTTATAAATAACAAAAACAGACAAGATAATTAACAAACAAACATTTTCTTTGCTGGTGCACTAAATGAACATTAATTGAACTTCCGAATATTCCTCACAACAGAGGATTTTTGTTTCATTACAACTTTCAGCAACCAAATTTCATACTGAAATGAAAATGAAAGTCGTTATTTTTCATTTTTGTTTCGGTATAGCGAATATTCACACAATCCCTAGTTTAACTTACGAACAATTCAAAGCTCTCCAAAATGGAGTGTGGTTACATACCCACAAGCTCAGGTCTCCTGGCTTTCTGCAGCGCAAGCAAGGACCTCAGGGCCAGGATCTCAAGTTTCACATGCTCGGCCATGGATGCCAGATCCCGTGCCGAGCGGTACATGCCTGCCACTTCCCCATAGTCCGCCTCTTGGAGCTCCAAAATCTCTGCAATGTTCAGACTGGTCCTACAAGCCTAACACACAATCAAGTCACACAAGCGAGAGAGATTTGAGTGGCTCTTAGCCGAGGTCTTTAGTGCAACTGAGGGATGATCATTGGTTTTCAAATTCAAACTGTGTGATGCTGTTCATACAGTTATAAAGAATCTGCCACAATTTTCAGTACTTACTATAAACACTGTGACAAAAACTCAATATAATTAAAACCCAATCCTTAGCAAGGAAAAAAAATCATACCTCTACGGGGTTGTTGTCGTACACTTCTAGTTCCCGCCTCAAGTACTCTAAGGCTTTGTTGTACTGCTTGTTGTCTTTGTAGGTCTGGGACAATGACACGTACGCTGGGGCCAAGCTTTTAGGGCCTTCACCTTGCATCTGGGCGCACTGCACAAACATCAGTAGTCTTGATCATGTTTGCTTGCAAAGAGGTTTGAGAACACCGTCTACCCTTACACAACTAAAATGTTGAAAATATTTACTGAGATGAAAGTAATTTCAAAAGTTTCAGGCAACACTATGCTCAATTACAGGTGCACAGCTGGGCAAAGAGTAAAAAATTTTGATGTGGACTGCTTGTCCGCTCACCCGGCAGCATGCTCTGAAAGCTTCCATCCCACTCCACTCCTGTAACTGTTATCTTTATTTCTATCAGTATCATGTGGCCGACATTACCGTTTATTTCCTACCTACCATAGTCATTCACTCGTCAGTGGGAGGGAAAAAGCAGCGCTGCGAAACACTTAACCAAACAAAGGATTATTCTTACTGATAGAAATTAGTCCTAAACTTTTTTCCTTATCCTTGGTAAACCATGACTATAAGTGGGGAAGAAAGTTATAAGAAAAAGGGGGGGAGCAATATACCCATGTACATAGGTACATATTTACATGTATGGTGCAAACCCGATATAAACTCTAAAATTTTGTACTGAACTTGATTTGACTTGAGTTTCATACAACTTGACTTGACGCTGTAAAAAGCAAACTAGCCCATCCCTAGCGAAATCATACAAATAAATGACAAGATTACAATCAAGTCTGAAGTAACTGAAATTAAGGTTCAGAGTCACATGAAGCATGCCACATTTCATGGTAATACCAGAGTGGCATTGGAGCACCTCCTCTGTTTGTTCCTTCCCTCTCCCCATGCTGTAACAGAGTTACACAACCTCACGTCGATCATGGGTACTTACATTTACGAAGACGTTGCCCGTTGACAGCAGCCGAGGAGGCGTTAAACTCCGAGACGCGGCTGCTTGGTGGTTTCGACGGAGGTTGGAACTATACTGAGCATGCGGTGTTTCCTTTCACCTAGCAGCAGCTGGGGCGACAGAGAGGGGACATCTTGTAACGTCAGCACTGCCTTTGAATTTGATTGAACGGAAATCTGCTTCCGTTTCGAGGATGTTCTCCACAGCTTTGTGGTGGACGGCAGTTGCAAACTATTCACTATAAATACCCTGGCAATCTAAGTGGCGGCGGACGCTTGGGGAAGGTCACACCTAGGGGTTTTCGTCTCACTCGAGACCTGTAAATTTGGGAATATAGGATTTATTGTGCCAGTTAAGTAATTGTACATATTTCTGTAACTATATAGTTTGTAACGGCACATTTTTATTACAACCCCTAAATTTGTAACATATTTAAAGAAATTTGGGGAATTATTATCTTTGAATGTTATAATGTAAATTTTGAATATATTTTGTAAAGCTATATTTGAAAACTGTTTGTATTTTTCTTAGGGCGGTAATTAAGAGTAAAAAAGGATTTTTTTTTTTTACAGTCGTTCGCCTTAACTCTATCAAGTGCTACTACTGATTCACTTTTTAGCATCATTCTTATTTGCCTCCAATTTATGTGCATCATGGATGACATGGTTGTAGAGTTGGGGGCGAGTTTTATACATGTAACAGTGTGGTCTGGTGGTCACTAAGAACTCTCTGTTGCAATGCTTTAGCACGAGAATTGGAATACTGTTTACCAGCCACCTACTTGCTCCTAAACAAGTCGCTATGGAACCAACAGCATCCCGCAATCCAGTCAGTCAGCCACTTTCCATTCCCTGCCACGCCCTACCAAGAATGTAGCCATGCCTCCCATTATCTCTGCAATCTTTCACCTCAGTCACTCCAGGAACTGGATCACATAACACAACCCCGCTCCTGCAGGCAGTTCCTGACAATCATCAGTTTTGTAACTGTCGGCAGTTTGTGACACCAGCATTAGTTCATGAAACTGACCACACATAAACACCCCCCCTCCCCGCCCCCAACATGCGCACATGCATGTGCATACACATACCTCATTTCATACTCGTGCAAACTGCTCACATCCAGACAGCACAGCTCTGCAATATGCAGTATTCTTGGAGTAGTCAATTACTACCCAAAATGCTCCTTCAGCTTCGCAACATAACAACAAGAGCAAAGTTAACACACTTGGCATCTAGGTAGTGCCCTTCCAGCTCCTGTGCTGGCAGAGGCTCATTGCTTTGTAGTCAAAGAATAATAAACACTACATGACTGCAGCCAGTCTTATCTTCTTTACACTGGGTTTTCCTTCTCACTTTTTTTTTAAATCTGCCCATCTTTGAATATGCTCAACAGGCAATTGGAAGGAAACTACGTGTACACATCTATGACTGCCGCAGGGGTTGAACCATGGACTTAGCCCTCTAACTGGAGTGGCTAGCCTGCTAGCCACTCCAGGTCTTATCCACCAGTAGCTGCGATCCCACTGGGTTTGACTCATTGACTCACAGCTGGCCTGAGAGAGACTGTGACGGGCCCCCGCCAAAATATGGACCAGAGCAAAGATCAGGAGTCAGACATGCAAAAAATGCTGTAACTCCATTTGTCATTTTAAAAAAAGCATCCTTCTCCACAGCCAGTTAGCCCAGAACTGTAGTGCTGCATGGGAAACACATTTGGCTTTGCCAGCAGTGTGCTCACACAATCCCATTATCTGTCTGATCAGTACTATCGTCCCTGTTGGTGCATATATACCAATTGGAGAGGAGAGAGGAAGACTGTGGCAAATGAGGCTACCCAGTACCGAGATCAGTAAGGGTCAACCCTTATAAACCTCCCATGTCTACGTATGACTTAATCAGGTGCGAGCTAAGAGGGCGCATCTAGTACAGCCAAGCATTCAGAGCCTAAACCTGCTGTCTGCAGCTCCATTTTGGTGAATGCCAATAAATTCTTCCAGCCACCAGCACATTCTATGCCTCTCCCTCATACGCATAAGAACAAACATCAAAACCACAGGTGTTCCAGGATCATACACACTAGAACTATTACCACTTTCCGTACGACCCAGGCTCCAGCAGTATGTGTTAATGTGTGCCATCACCCAATTAACGCTCAGCCAACATCCCCTACTTTTTTCGTATGGGCTATATGAACAGGTATCAGGTATCACGGCCTAAGATGATGTATAGGTCTCTGAATGAATCTGTGTGTTGGCCCTGTATAAATCTATAGACTAAACAAGTAACTTAAAATGGGTGATAAAAGAAATAAACCCAAGAACACTAAAATAATTTTCATGAAAGTCCCCTAGATAGTGCTACATAAAGACTGTAAAATAAGAAAAAACTGACAAATACTTTATAGAGAGGTGGTTTGGTTCAAACCTCGAGCATCTTTAGGTAGAACTCGATGGCCTTGCTGTAGTTCTTGACGGCTACACATCCATCACCAAGTGTCTCATACAGCTTCTTCCTCTCAGAGAAGTCTTCATCCTGGACCACCACCAGCTGGTCTTCGGCTTGGCACAACGCCACCGCTGTCATGGGACAGCACACACAATAACAGCTATTAACCGCAAACCACACTGACAACTAAACACCCAAACACCATAAATAAAAAATACCAGTCGAAATTTTGCAAGTACTGTGCAACATCTACATTTCAGTTAACTTAATAATGATACTATTTTGTGTTCAAACATCTTATTTTCCCTTTAGTTATGTTTCATTATGAACAGTACACTTTAGGTGTTACGTCCTACACACCCCATTTTAGTGCCAACCTCAGCATTCAGACGCATTCTCCATACGTTATTCAATTCGTTCACTTAACTGTACACTTCAGCTCATGCTGCAAAAGAGCTATTCAATGACATGAATCAGCAGTCCAATTTTTAAAATATCCTGTCTCGTCTGTTTTTTATTGCTCATTCTTCCCTTATAAAAAAAACTCTTAACCACTATTTTTGATACTGTACCATTTTCCTCACAAACAGATAGCTTACCATACTTGTGCTCCTACCTGGTGATTACAAAACTAAAACTGTTACTTTCATATATCCCCCCCCCCCNCGTATTTTAGCTGCACTATTATATTTAAACGTGGTATTGGTACGGCCTAGAAATTTTCGCGAACTGCAAAATAACGCAAAAATAATGCAAAATACTGAGAAATTATGTGCATTTCCCAAATTCTGTAATAATTCCCGTATTAGCGAAACATTGATGAAATTGCTTGTTTAAGTGAAAACTCTTAACAACAATAAGTTTTACAATTTTCCATTTGTTACACAGTATTCTCTCACATTTACTTCACATACATGCGGATAACAAAACTACTTGCGTGGTCATCATGTTGTTGACTATAAATATGTAAACAAAATATTGCATCACGATAATGATTCATAAATAGATCGGTAGCAAGGTCTAATGATTATCGTTGCACGTATGATTCAATACATATCGAGCCAAAACACTATGGTGCTTGTTCACGGGCAGAATCACGCCTAAGTATATTTTATTTACAAACGAACATCTCTAACGAAAAATTTTGGTGATACGACGAAAGTAAATAGTACGTATAAATAACAGAGATTAATACTTTTTTTTGTTGAATGTAATAATTATGCACCAACATTCACGGGGTGTTTGTAAACACTGCCGACTTTACTCATCTCCTGTGCTTTGTGGTAAGGTTCTTGTCAACTAGCAAATACGGCATTTAGATCTATTGAGCGAGGGTGGTGATTGTAGGTGGCTGCTTACGTCGCAAAACCGGTTAAGAATGCCTGAAATAGTAACTGTTTTAGATCATGCCTGAAAGTTTTAAAATGATGGTTTTTTTTGTTTTATAAACTGACCAAAGTGCAAAACTGTGATGTAAACATTGAGTGGGCGGGAAAAGACACGTGCTTTAAACACTGCAGTGCCGTATGCACAGTGATATAATGATAGTGGAGGGAATAAAAAATAAAAAGGAAAACTGCATTGGAAGCAAAATTTGGGTAATTTTCATATTACCAAGAAAACAAAACAAAATAGGTTTCTGACACTTCATTGTAAAAATATTTTTACTATGTAAGGAGTATTTTTATTTAATCAATAATAAAATATTTACTAGCATTTTGTAGTTACGTTATGGATTTTTGCTGGAGTGATACTGAACTCAAAAGGATTCAATTAATATATTATTATCTACAAATAAACAAAATCTGTATGTGGGTGGTGTAAAAATCTTGTAAAACTCAAATGCTAGTGAATGTTCTTCGGCAGTTTTAAATGTCTCTATACAAGTACAAGATTTAACACACAGATATTACTGCAATGTGAAGTGTGTTACATGATAAGTGTGCTCTTGTAAGGTTGTCCTTTCATCGTTGTTGTTGAATATTTTTTAATTATTTCCACTTAAATATGTTCTGATTAAAAGAATGAATAACAAATTCAATTTAGTTTGAGTGATATGGTTACAAGAATACAAGAACAACAGATTCACGTTCTAATAATAATGTGTGCATTTTTTTGCTATAAAATTTATTTGACGAAATGAAAATATTTTTTTGACAAAAAGGTGAAATTTTAATGACGAAATCAGCTCATTTTATTTACCGTAAAAGTGGGGCACTAGATATTGGTCAACCCTTGCAAACATGCTTTCTTCTCTGGCTAATGGACAACATAAGTATGTGGTTTTGCAGCCCCATTCCAAGCTAATACTGGTGCAAAATTTCTTGATACAGTTGACTCTCTATGCATCGTTTCTCAGGGGTCTGGCAAAAAATTTCAATAAATGTGGACATTCAATGAATGTGGGCTTGAAATGCAGATAAATAAAAAATGGGATTACAAAATATTTTCCATAGATGCGGACTTTCAACCCATCTGGGTTCAATACATAGAGGTTCCACTGTATTTACCTTCTCAATATCCCATCCATGAGATTAACTGCTACATAATAAGCATATACTTTCTGCTACTTACTGAAAACAGACAAAAGTTTAATTTGTTTTATTCTTATTGTTATAAAAGTACTCTTCCAAATTACTATATTTTTGAAGGATGTGTTACTTTTGTTATTTTATTTAAGGAACTCACATGATTTCCCAGTTTTGACTAAATCCATTCTATACGTACACGTTTTCTTCCCGCAATGTGAGGAAAGTTGATTTGGTCAGTGTCGCAGCACAGACAGAGCACAAACCAGCCTTTACCAAAAACCGTATTCTAGTTTGTTTTCAAAAAAGAAATTCAAATTCTACCAGATTTTTTTACTTGATTTCAAATGACTGACAACAGACAAGAACAGGAAGGGGTGAAAGAAAAAAGGAGAGAGGGAAAGAGAGGGGGAGAGAAAGAGGAAGAGGGAGGACAGATGAAGAGAGAAATGGAGAGAGAGGAGCAGAGAGAGGTGGAGAGGAGGGAAAGGGAGAAATAGGGAGTAGGAGGGGAGAGGGAGAAAAAGGGGAAAGGGATGGATGAGGGAGGAAAAGAGGTTAGACGTAGAGAAGAAAGGGGAGAGGGAGGAGGGAAAGGGGCGAGAAGGAGAGGATAATGGAGGGAGTGAAGATGAGGAGGGAAATGGAGTGATAAGAGGGAGTGAGGAAGGAGGAAGAGCAGGAATATGGTGAAAGAGAATGGAGAGGGGGGAAAGAGAGGGGCAAGGGGGAGAAAAGCAAAATATATGAGGAGGAGAGAGCACTAAGATGGAGAGGGAGGGTTAGGGGGTGAGAGAAGGGTAAGAGAAAGAGAGGCAGAGGGAGGGTGTGTCATGAAATGTGTTAATAAGTTTATAGTCAGCTGGAATACTAAGTCTGAATTCAGTGTATGAGAACTTAATTGAAGTTGTAGAGAGAGTGGATGAGTGAGTGAGGGAAATGGTTTGGGTAGCTCTTGCTCTAGCCGCTGTACCACCACAGCCCCAAAATATTACTAGATTTTTAACTTGCTTTCAAATGGTTGACAACATACAAGAAAAAAGAGAGAGTGAGAGAAAGAGAGAGAGTGTGGTGTGTGTGCATGTATGTGGTGTGATATGATGACACTGTGTTCATAGTTAGCTAGCATATGAAGTCTGATTTCAGTGTATGATAGCTGAATTTGAACTGTAGAGATAAGAAAGTAATTCTGAAGATGAAGAACGAGTAAGTTGAGAACTGCCTGGACTTCAAATTATTGTTGAAATGCTCACTAAACAACACATAATATGTGCATGTGAAATTTTTTTTACCCTGCACTTGCAGAGGTACCAAACCGCATAGTTTTTCAAGAAACGACATTACAATTTTTCAGATAAACTAACCTAATGAAGAAATAACAAAGGCACTCACCAATTTTCAGATTCTTTTCAACTGCCTGCTTTTCAGGTTCATTCGGCGTGCAAAGCTTGTAGGCTTTGTGCAGAGCATGCTTGGCCCCTCTGAAATCTGCCAAGCTGAACAGAACCTGCACAGTATCATTCAAATCACCTCCATATCTTCCATGCATGTATTACAGCCAAGCTGAAACATGTGTAATGTGCTAACAGAGTATTCTTTAGTTTACTACTGTGCTACACACTTGACAGTAATGCAATTATGTTAGCATGCTGTCAGAAATATTATACTTTGACGCGTGACGTCGGGTGACTGACGATGACGTCACGGTTGGGTAAGGTTTTAGTGTAACAGTCAGAGACACGGGCTATATGACAGGGCTGACTTTATTGGCTGCTAACCGGACTCCGGCCAGTACATAGGATGAGTATAAAAGAATGCCCAACTTTGAAGGTCTATAATATCAAAACCAAACAACCTACAACCTTGATTGACCAATCAAATGAACCGTGGAAATATGAAGTTTGTTTACAATACATTCATAAATGTTCAATGTGACCACCACGAGTGACCCAAACGACATATACGCGATAATAAAACTCGTTCCACACTCTTGTCAGTATGTCCGGTGTTCGTAATTCTCGTTTGGAGGTCGTCAATGTTAGCCAGCAATGGTGGAAGAAACACTTGATCCTTTATGTACCCCCATAGAAAAAAATCGCACGGGCTAAGATTCAGGCTTTTTGGGGGCCAGTGATGAAGAGCCTGGTCACCAGTTGCTCCTCGACCAATCAAGCGTTGCGGCAAAGTCTCGTTCAGGTATCCGTGAACAGCTAAGTGCCAATGGGGTGGTGCACCATCCTGCTGGAAAATGAAGTCCCGCGCCGCCTCTGCTAACTGAGGAAACAACCACTCTGTAAGCATGTCCAAATAAGGGATTCCCCCAAAGTGAACGTGTTTTGCGCTGTATCCAAAGACACTGTTTTCGGCCTTGTCTTTTTTCACAAGCCCACTGTTACAGGAATCCCAGATTACGGCAAGACAATCTTGTTTTTGTTAAGTGGCGTTCAGGCAGGTGCTGGCATTGGCAATGACTTGAGGTTGCCCGACGGAGTTCTCTTGGTATAGTACCGCCTCCAGTCCGCTCTGGTAGGCATCTGTCTGCAGTATAAGGGAGTGTCCTCTTGTGGTAGGTGAAGTTACTTGATATTCTGGAAGCTCTGCTTCAGGTTTAGGAATGCGTTGCGGTGTTCTCCCCACTGCCAACATGTTTCCTTCTCTAAGAGGGGGCTGAGGAGTGCCATTTGTCTGGCGATGTCTGGTACATAGTCTTAGCCAATTACACAGTCCCAAGAAGTGGCGCAGCTGTTTCTTATTGGTTGGTTCTTCTGCCTCTTATGTGGCTCATATTGAGGTGGCTTGGGGGTAGTTCCCCTCTGGTGTGACTATGTGGCCCAGGTAGTCTATGGCGGTCTTTCCAAAATGGCTCTTGGAAAGTTTGCAGGTTAAGCCATGCAATTCTCTTTAGAGGTGTCCGAAATGTTCTTTCCAGGACTTCGAGTACACAATTATGTCGTCGAGATAGGCGAAACAAAATTGGCCAATGAAGCCTGTGAAGACCTCTGCAGATATTAGCCTCTGAAAGGTGGCGAGGGCATTCTTCAGCCAGAATGGCATTACTTTGAATTGCAGGGTTTCGCCTTCTGGAGTAGTAAAAGTGGTATATTTTCTGCTATCGGGATGTACTGAAATCTGCCAGTACCCCGACTGTGCATGTCTAGGGTAAAGAAGATTTCGGCTTCTATATCCCGGAGAGTATGAGTTAGGTTAATGGCCGGTGGTGCGATAGGATCGTAAAATTGTTTAGGTCCTTGTCTTTCACACAGAATCTTAGCTGCCCGTCTTTCTTAGGGACTAAAACGACCCGGGAATTGTAAGACGAGTCCCATGGTTCCACAATCCCCTGCTCCTTCATTGCCTGGACTTGCGTCACAATGAGGTGTCGCCTCCTGGCAGACACGCAGTATGGTCTGTTGTACACGGGCATGTCAGTGGTGGCTCAATTTCATGTTGGATGCTGCGCGTCTGGCGTAGAGATCCCCTTGGCCGAAAGCTCCAGTGTGTTCGACTAATATCTGCCGCAGCTGGCCAAACTCTAGTTCCGCTAGTTGGTGATTAATTTCTTTGGGTGCTATCAGGGGTGGAATCGCCACGTCCAGGCCGTGTTCCCAGCTGACTGTCACCCTGTGCTTGTCTCTGATATAGACACGTTGTTGGCCGCGATCCATGACGCACTGTTGCTGGCGTAGCCATGGTTGCCCCAAAATTACCTCCTCCGTAATATCGGGTGAGACTACGAATTCTACTTGGGTTACTTGACAGTATATCCCTACTGTTAGAGTAGTTCGGCCGTCGACCTTAAGGGTCCGATTGTGCTGTGCCATATGCACTAAGCGGGTTTGTGAGCGAAGTGAAGCTCGTTGTGCAAGGGTGAGCAAATTACTTCGTACGAAGTTCCCCGTAGCTGCGGAATCTAAGAGGGCGAGTGCCCAACGTAGCTTGGTCCTTTAATTTCTGTCCCTCGCTGCGGGGGTTCAGGCGATCTTGTTGTTCCCCCTTCCGGCTTGACTGGGCAGTCCCGGTTAAAGTGCCATTCCGGACAGAGCCAGCACTTAGGAAGCATCGTGGGAGGGGGAGTGTTCCCCTTTGGCTCGGGTGGCTTAACGAGCTCTTGGCTCTTGCTGCTGTGTGTTTTATATAGAAATGGCTTGCCGTATGAATTTTTGCTCAGTCTCGTGAGCCCTCTCAACTAATATGTCTACGGATCGAGGCCTGGGAAGTTGAAGAAGATTTTGTAAATTTGGGAGCAGCATATGCATAACATTGCATTCACAGCTTTCCTCATTCCCTTCAGGAAATACCCTGCAGTACATATTGCACTTTAAGTATGACGAAAATTTCGGCCTCTTCCTTGGTGGCTTGGTTTCGAATGTGGAACTCTGTAATTAAGTGCGCTAATACTTCCTCGCCCTAGATCTGGGTGGCAAGGCGTGAACAAAGTTGGCCCCAATTCTATAATCACCTCTTCATATTTGTTCCACTAGTTGAGTGCCTTCCCTTTTAACTGTCTCTGGGTTTCAACGACCCATTATTTAACTGGAACTACGTTTTTCTTAAACTTCCTCTCGCATTCCTGGATGAATGTTACCAGGTCCTCGTGTTGTCTTCCCGCAAATTCTGGGAGTTAGGGCCCATCGCTACTCCGGGTGGACATTGTGCTGTGGCGAGTGCCGGGATTATCTGGTCTCTATTCTTCCGCACGTCTGCAAACCTCACACCTGTACACTAAGCCCGGTCTCATGATTCTTTTGTCTGGCCAGCCTATGCATACGAGATGAAACATTTGCGCACGTACAATGCATCTTACAGGGTTTATCCCTTGTCCGGTGCAAGTGATCCAGCAACAATAAGCAGTCTGCCGGCTCAGACATTCATTACAATGGTATTCCAGCCCATCCATGTAATGGAGTTCATCATTCTGGCAGTGTATGCAACTAATGAAGTTAACGCCAGCTCCGTAGCATGTAGGTATATAGAGCCTCTAGAGTTGGTTGTCAATGGTTTCGTCCATTATGGTAGCGGCTTCGCCTTGGTCAGCAAGGCTCAAGTTTGATTCGGACATCTCGGTTAGTTACAATTGAGCGCCACGGCGTGTTTACAGACTCCCCGAAATCTGGCTGGTTTTTGGTTTGACTCCCGGCTAGATCATGTGTTTATTCCTGTGAGGGATAGACATGGTGGCCCGTACTAACTCCTAACTAAAATTAACTGTAACGGAAGTAAACTATGGTAGTACCAGGTGAAGGGGACCTGGGTCTAAACTAGTCGAGAGCAGATGCGGCTAAGTAACTATAATACTAACTGACCCTAACTAACTCTAATGCTGTTGTCCAGAAGGGACTCAGGTGCCACTACCAGAAGGGTAGTGAGTGTTGAGGGGGGATGAAGACTTCTTCGGGGGTTGAGGGTCTGGAAGATCTCTTGAAGAGCCGTGGCCCTTTGTGAGGAAGGTGGTAGTAGCAGAGAGTTCTAGCATACAAGGTGGTGGAGCGAGCTTCTGAGAATCAACTGATGTTTCTGGGCTGTGCGCTTGCCTATACGGACGGCCGGCTGTAGGCCCTTCGGCTCCCTATGGCCGGTCGGGTATCTTCGTGCTGGAACTCCTCCCTTAGAGGCGAGGGCCGCTATCTCTCGGGGGGAGACTGGAAGCAGGCTGCTATGTGGAGTTGTGTCGGCTGCGTGATCTCAGAAACAGTGCTGGACTGCCTGGCTGGCTTCTATCACACATGGGGGGTGGCATGACGCCTGACATAAAGGTGAAAACGGTCTTGACTGCTGTGTCCATGGGTGCCGCTTTGCCTGGGGCGTGCTGGGTCGGCTATGGTAGCAAGTTGTTCAGGGTTCAAACTCTGCCTTGGGTGACATGATTACACGTGAAGATGATGCAAAGTCGTGTTTATGTATAAGTATGNGTGATGACACGTGAAGATGAGGCGAAGTCGTGTTTATGTATATATGTAAGTGTGCGTGACGCATCAACTTTACGCAATGTCAAAGAAAAAAGCAATTTGAGCAAACAAGTATATTAAAATATTGCATTTTGAGATCATGTACCTATCAGCAGCTTTAACTGACACTGTATCTTCATCCTCAACTGATACATGAAACAAGTTCAGTAAAATTTAGTTCTGGTTAAAAATACAGTTTTCTGAATTGAATTTACGTAAAAACTGTATAAGAAAATTTAGTTTGACATATGGTATATGTGATTTTCTTTAGATAAGCGGGAGATCACTAATGGCTGCTGTACTAAGTACGGTCAGCCACTGTAAAGCAGTAAAAAATATTGCAGTGTACAACTAAAAATGGATGGAACTGAAAATGTGAAAACCACCATGATGTATTACATAAATACAATAATGTAAAAAGTAACAAATACAGTACGAGAAAGAAAATAAAGCAACCATATTGTTGTGAGACCGTACCAGTCAGATTCCTCATTTCTATAAAGTACACTGGTGGGGCAACTCAAAAAACATTAAAAATATTTAAAATTTTGGCAAATAAGGAAGGAGTCGTCATAATTCTGTAAAATAAAATCTATTTATTTTACGTAGTGATGTCCTAAAGTTTGTCTGATTATTCCAAACACGTATTCTGGCTCATAGTTATTGTTTAAGAAAGGACAAGTACCATGAGACAGATGTACCAAATATTATGTACAGGAAATTCATAACCTATAGGGGTAGGAGTTGGAAACAAACCTCTGCTCTCGACAGGAGGGCCTCTGTGGCGAGCAGAGCCTTGTTGTCGAGCCGGGAGGCGACTTCGAGCGCCTTGTTGAGCAATGTGAGGGCCCTGGCGGTGTCCCCCTGGCGATGATGCACCATACCGAGAGCCCGGTAGCAGCGGTACAGGTCCTCAAGCAGGTCGTGACACTGACACAGGCCTGCCGCCTACAACACAGCGCACAGCCGCTAACACCACCACTCTGCATTTCTAAGACGACAAAACATGTTTTGTTGCAACCAGCACATTCTTGTTTACGCTCTCACATGACCGTGTCGGTAATTACTATGAATCCGAAATGATGACACCAAAACAAAGAACTTCTGCAAAAGAGGTAACACCCAGCCTTAAGGAGGGAACACTCCAGGAAAGTGACACCTGAAACCTGTCTTAACACACTCACCTTCTGAAGGAACTCAATGGCCCTTTGCTCATCCTTCTGGGACTCCAACACCAGGCCAATGTTCAGAAGCAAGCGTGCCTTCATTTCAAACTGCTCCTGCTTGCTGATACCAGTTAGCCTGCAGCACAACACTGGATACTTCAAACTTTTCTGAAGGCCTGCTAAACTTCTACTTTTAGGCTATTCCTCCACCTCATGCAAATAAAGTCTAGGAAATTTCACCAAACGAACAATGCACTGCATTTCTACATGCTAAGATTAATAACATTTTCTATAAGAACTATTTCTAACCAGGCATTACCAACATACCTATTTTCTCTCTGTGTTGTATATTCTCACGTACTATATCGTGTGTGTGGGCGTGGAAATATATAGTGCGCAGCGCGCATGTATCTAGATCTCGCAAGTAGTCTGGCAGCAATCCCAGGATGAGCAGTGAATACCAAGATAACGAGATGGTAAATTCACGCATGATGAGTGTCCATCATTATCATTCTCTCTCGAGTGCTTATCAATTCAAATCTTGCAACATTTCGTCTTCCGTGGTCTGAATTCGTATCCAGAGATTGTGATGCGTAACTGTGATAAAGTTTCGTTCGGTTTTACGTGCGCGACATAAATGTAAAAGTGTACCACGTGTGTGAAGTGACCGCGCCGCCACTCTGAATCCACTTTCGCAACTCAAGCATCCTCAGATAAAATGAAGACTTTTTCGCCCCTCTTTATTATTATGTGATGAAATCTTCAGAGTTGATATTTTTCATTGAAAACGTAACTCTGCAAATCTTCAATCAGTCAAACAGTTTGTCAACACCTTCAATGAGAACGCTCGTGCTCTGGAAGGCTTAGGCCATGATATCACAAACAATAATCCCATTCTGGTCACAGTTCTGATGTGCAAGTTGGATGTATGTATGCTCATAAAGTTCGAAAACTCACATACAGACAGCACTGATCAATTCCTAAGGTTTCTGAACTCATAGATTTTGTTCAGTCTAGGGTATTAACAATGGATTGTACACTTGATGTAGATTAGTGCAAATAACATGTCTTGGAAACCATTGCTGACAAAGTCAAGTCATACAACCTCACAACAAAAGGCAGTATTTATAACCAGTTCAGAACCTAAAACGAGATCTTGTGAAGTGTGTCGGCAATCCACCCATTCTGTGTACAAGTGTCCTGAATTCACATTGATGCCTCACCTAAACAGACAACAAATAGCTCGGAACAAAAAATTCTGTTTTAATTGCCTTGGTACAGCCCATAGGCTGGCAATAATGTCTCTCTACTCACAACTGTTATCAATGTCAGCAAAAGCATCATACCCTGCTCCACATAGATAATCCACCGTTTCTTCAATTCCCCAAGACAAAACGATGGAACCCACACAGTTTCCCGGCAAAACGTTTGCAGGTGTTTCGGCTTGGGAACGCATATCAGTGCTATTGTCTACAGTCTTGGTGAAGGTTTACGGTGCTGACAATAAGCCTCATGTCATGCTGTGTTTGCTGGACAGTGCAGCGCAAGCATCTTTTATCTTTGAAGCATCTGAGCAAGTCCTCTCATTGCCCTTACACAAAGTCGTCTGTGGAAAGGTTGTGGGTCTTCGTCATGGTACTGTTAGCTTGAAGGGGGAAATAATCTGTCAGATTCAGTCATCAATGGAACCTCAGTGTACCTTCTCTCACTCACTCGTTGTTGTGTCCAAGATTACTAGCAACTTGCCACGTTTGTTCAGTTGGGTCCCCTTCCTTTGGCAGACTCGCATTTTGATAAACCTGCTGCCATCTATATACTTCTGGGTGCTGTCTATGCTCATGTTGGTATGAATGAACGGTTAGAGTTGGGACAACACATGCCTGTAGTATTGGAGTCCAAGTTGGGATGGGTGTTATTGGGGGAATACCGTGAGTCCTATACAGATACAGAGAAGGGACTGGAATCAATGTTTATTGGTATGGAGAGCTTGTTGGATGTCATCCTCAAACAATTCTNAATACCATGAGTCCTATACAGATACAGAGAAGGGACTGGAATCAATGTTTATTGGTATGGAGAGCTTGTTGGATGTCATCCTCAAACAATTCTGGGAAACTGAAGAACCTCCTCAGGTCAATGCAGTCACCTGAAGACGAGTATTGTGAAAACACTTCAACACACGAGTAGATAATGGGAGATACAAGGTTTCTCTTCCCTTTAAACACTCTTGGGGATTCGTACTAAATTGCTGAACATAGATTCTATTTGCTAGAAAGGAAACATAATTCGCAACCTGAGATGAAGACTATGTATACAGAGTTCAGGACTGACTATGTTCAGGTAGGTCATATGGAGCCATATACCCCCTCTTGCAAACAGGATAGTGGCCGACAAACCACAGTGTGCTTTATCCCTCATCATTGGGTGCTCAAAACATCTAGCTCTACGACCAAATTAAGGTTTTTTTTTTATGGCAGCGTACAGACCTCCAATGGTATTTCACTCAATGACATTTTACTACCAGGTCCTAAACTTCAGAATAACATCAATGATGTAATTCTAAGATTTAGATTCTACAGTGTAGTTTTTTCATGCGACATTAAGCAAATGTACCGCCAAGTTTTATTCAATGAGGCTGACCGACCATGCCAGCTCATTCTGTGGCGTGAGGACCCATCACTACTCCTTACAGTTTATCAGCTGAATACAGTAACCTAGAGCCTCACATCATCTCCATTCTTGGCAATTCGTACATTGTGTCAGTTGGCGTCTGATGAAAGTGATGAATATCCACTAGATACCAATGCTCTTGAGAACCACATTGTGGATTTCATCACAGGTGCAATGTCGTAAGATGAAGCTAATTTGTTGAAAATTCATGTGGTCAAACTTTTACGCCGGGGTGGGTTTGAGCTTCGAAAATAGTCAAGTAATGAGCCTCAGCTCCTCAGTGATGTGCCTGCGACCCATTGAGAAAGTCCTAGGGTGCTAGACTTCTCATCACGTCCTGTTGTGAACATCCTTGGTCTATACTGGAATCCAGCGAAAGACTTCCTCATATCACCTAAGGGTCCACTCTGCTAGTCCCACCAAAAGCTTTGTCCTTTCGCAGATTGCACGCATATATGATCCTATGGGTTGGCTTGCTCTATTAACTATGTGGGCCAAAATTCTAATGCAATGGTTGTGGACTCAAGGACTGAATTGGGATGACCCCTTACCCCAGTCAACTAAAGCAATGTGAATTCAATTCATGGATGGCATGACCGAAATTGAAACCCTTAGCTTGCCACGCTTCATATGCCCTGATGTGGTCAGTGGGGAATGACATGGTTTTTCCGACGCCTCTGAGAGAGCCAATGCAGCAGTCATATATCTGAACAGTACAAACACTGAAAGGAACATGTGTGTGCAACTGGTAATGGCTAAGGCACGGGTAGCTCCTCTGAAACAAGTGTCTCTCCCTCGTTTAGAATTGTGTGGGGCTCATTNGCATATATGATCCTATGGGTTGGCTTGCTCTATTAACTATGTGGGCCAAAATTCTAATGCAATGGTTGTGGACTCGAGGACTGAATTAGGATGACCCCTTACCCCAGTCAACTAAGGNGAGGACTGAATTAGGATGACCCCTTACCCCAGTCAACTAAGGCAATGTGAATTCAATTCATGGATGGCATGACCGAAATTGAAACCCTTAGCTTGCCACGCTTCATATGCCCTGATGTGGTCAGTGGGGAATGACATGGTTTTTCCGACGCCTCTGAGAGAGCCAATGCAGCAGTCATATATCTGAACAGTACAAACACTGAAGGGAACATGTGTGTGTGCATCTGGTAATGGCTAAGGCACGGGTAGCTCCTCTGAAACAAGTGTCTCTCCCTCGTTTAGAATTGTGTGGGGCTCATTTACTGGTAAAATTGATCTTTTATGCCACACCTTCCTCACCCGGAACTTGCATATCTCTGCAACCCATGCGTGCACTGATTCCAGTGTTACTCTACCTTGGATAAAGTCACCACCATACTTGTTGAAAACCTTTGTGGCCAATCACATGTCTCAAATTCAAGATTGGGTTCCTCCTCAGCTGTGGAAACATGTCAGATCTCAATAAAATCCGTCAGATTGTGCATCTCATGGCTTACTCCCTCCTGACCTTCTCTCTCATGACCTCTGATGGCATGGCCCCGGTTGGCTAGTCCACCTACCTGAACAGAGGCCAGTGTCCGTTGTGTCAGGGCATGACGAAAATATCCCAGAACTCAAATCTTCTCAACTCGTCTTGCTGAACACTCATTAAATTCCTGAAGAGCTCCCTGTATTCCAACGAATTTCATCATGGCCCAAGTTGGTTCGCATTATGGCTTATGTTAGGCGNAAACATGTCAGATCTCAATAAAATCCGTCAGATTGTGCATCTCATGGCTTACTCCCTCCTGACCTTCTCTCTCATTACCTCTGATGGCATGGCCCCGGTTGGCTAGTCCACCTACCTGAACAGAGGCCAGTGTCCGTTGTGTCAGGGCATGACGAAAATATCCCAGAACTCAAATCTTCTCAACTCGTCTTGCTGAACACTCATTAAATTCCTGAAGAGCTCCCTGTATTCCAACTAATTTCATCATGGCCCAAGTTGGTTCGCATTATGGCTTATGTTAGGCGTTTCATCAGACGTTCCAAACCACAACCGNAATTTCATCATGGCCCAAGTTGGTTCGCATTATGGCTTATGTTAGGCGTTTCATCAGACGTTCCAAACCACAACCGTGTAACAGTGGTTCCTTAACAAGTTTGGAACTGGAGGAAGCTGCCCTTCTTGTATGCAAATGCATCCANTGTAACAGTGGTTCCTTAACAAGTTTGGAACTGGAGGAAGCTGCCCTTCTTGTATGCAAATGCATCCAACATGCTTGCCTACATGACGAATTGAAACGCCTCAATGGAGGAAAGCCTTGTTCAACACCGAATACAGCGCTTGGCACCCTTTCTGGATTCGCATGTTGTGCTCAGGCGGGCAGTCGTTTGTCCAATGCCAACATGGAGTTTTCAACTAAGCACCCAATCATACTCAGAAAGACCATGCAGTAGTTGAAGCATTGGTAGATCATTACCACCTGAGATAGCACCACAATTACTGCATTCTCTCGTATCACAGAAATTATGGATTTTGTCAGCCCGATCCCTAATTCGATCTAGAGTCTTCAAGTGTGTGCGGTGCTTCCAGTGTCGACCTGTGAACACTCCTCCACTTATGGGTGATTTGCCAGCAGAGAGAGTCACGTCCTCTGGAATCTTTGAGCAGACGGGAGTGGATTATGCTAAAACCCATTTCCATCAGACTAAACAAGTTACGTCGTGGCACTACTCAGAAGGCTTACCAGTCCATCTTCATTTGTTTTGCAACTAAGGCAGTGGACATTGAGGTTGTGACTTATCTAACTGCTGATAGTTTTGTTGCAGTCTTAGCACAGTTTGTGTCAAGATGAGGATTGTGGGACCAATTTTGTGGGAGCAGCAAAGCAGCTTCAACAATCCTTTATCCAACTTCTCAAGTCTCCCATTGTTGAAAGTTTCTCTCTGACTCACTCCATTAATTTTCATTTTTTGCCCCGAGCAAGTCCCCATCAAGGTAGGTTATGCGAAGCAGCTGTGAAGTCAGCCAAATACCACCTCAGGCGAGTCATTGGCAATCAGATTCTCACTTTGGAGGAGTTGAAGCTGTCCTCAATTCCAGACCATTAACACAATTATCATCCGACCCATGTGACTTTGCTGCCCTCACACCAGGGCAATTTCTTATTGGTAAACCCCTTGTAGCTCTCCCTGAATAGTTTGATAAGAACAGCAATAGTGCACTCTGCCTGTCCTGGAGATGGAAAATTGTGTCTGCACTTTCCAATAAGTTTTGGAGACGATNAACAGCAATAGTGCACTCTGCCTGTCCTGGAGATGGAAAATTGTGTCTGCACTTTCCAATAAGTTTTGGAGACGATGGTATCGTGAGTATCTTCAACAGCTGCAACCTCGGGGCAAGTGGCAAACCAACCAACCAGGNGGTATCGTGAGTATCTTCAACAGCTGCAACCTCGGGGCAAGTGGCAAACCAACCAACCAGGACTCACTGTGGGGGATTTGGTCCTTGTAGGTGAAGAACGTATACCCCCATTGGGCTGGTGCTTGGCCAGAGTTGTCAGGTTACATCCTGGAGCAGACCACATCATCAGAGTGGTGGAAGTGTGCACCCAAAAGGGACAGTTTTGCTGATCGGTAGACAAGTTGTACCGCCTGCCAACCCAATAATGCTCACCAGTTCTCAAAATGTAATATTTTGTACATAGTGTGACTGTTTGTGCGTGTACTCTTAAACCTCAGTGGGTCTCGGCGGGCGGTATGTTGTATATTCTCATGTACTATATTGTGTGTGTGGGCGTGGAACTATGTAGTGCGCAGAGTGCATGTATCAAGTTATCTCGCAAGTAGTCCAGTACCATTCCCAGGAGAGGCAGTGAATACCAAGATGGCGAGGCGGTAAGTTCGCGTATGATGAGTGTCCATCATTATCCTTCTCTCTCGAGTGCTTATCAATCAAATCTTGCAACACTCTGTTTTATTCATATTATTTAAAAATGAAATATTTCAATTTATAGATAAAATAAAAGTAAAAGTTTAATTTAACCAAAAATAAAATACTTTTATGTCAACAGAAGTAAAAAATTCTGAGACACACTTAGGAAACAACAAAACGTGTCTTCCGTCGGGTGATTTTTCAAAGGTTTGATTCTAAAAGTGTAAAAATACCACCAATAAACTATACAAGGAATCCCCCCAGGCCTGTTGCAGGATCAGCTTCATCAGGTGGTGAGCGGTGTCACCACTCATTGCCTGAAGAAGCTGGCCTAACCAGCGTAACGTCGCAACCGCGCATCTGCGTGTAAAAATTTGTTTATCCAACTTTTGTGATGAGTTAATCAATTTGTTCCTCTTGATAACACCATTATCAAATGTAGTCAGTCAAGGGAGGCACTATCATATAAAACATATGGTTCACACATATTATTTCTCCATATACCTTGTAACATTCCGGCAGTTTACACTGCCGAATGTTACTTTGCCACAACTAGCTCGTAGGTAGAAACACGAGACTCAAGTGAATGGATGCCGTTTAATTAAGAAAGAAGATCCAGAGTATTGTGTTATATGTGTTTATTTAACTATTGTAGTTTCACAGTCCCCATACGAATTACCGGTATACAGAGTACGAACCTCTCACAGATAAATATAAAAGTACAGACCAGCGCCACAGTTGTTTACATATCTTTAATGTCTCCAAAATTGCATCGAAATAAATATAAAATGCGTCAACCTCCCACACACCGGCAGAGAAAAAGTCTAGTGGCCGATGTGGGGGTTATCCTCACACACGACGCGACCTAGACTAGCATTGTATGATGCTTCTGACGACTGCACTGACCTGCCCTCACGGGCAACTGACCCGAAGCGACTCCTTCCGACGACTGACTTGAAGAAGTGAAGGGCGCCAGACAGACGCGTCTTTTGTTCTGCCTCTCGCCTCCCTCTCCAGAGATAAGGGCACAGCCACACACGCTCTCAACATGTTATCGTAACTACGCCGCAGGAACTAATACTGCGCCGTCAACATAAACGAATTTCGCCATCAACATAAACGAACCTCTCGTACAACAACATTGCACCAGAGGAACTAAAACTTGTCTATGTCGCCTGAAAANGCCATCAACATAAACGAACCTCTCGTACAACAACATTGCACCAGAGGAACTAAAACTTGTCTATGTCGCCTGAAAATCTAATTAATGCGGATGCTTACCAAAACTCCAAAGTTTGAAACGAAAACTGTAACCAGACTCCTGATAAACGTAAACAGCAGATGTCCGCCCGATAACCTACAATAGCACACGTGTGCTCGATAAACAAACTATCAAGGGAAACAAGCCACCACTGCTTTAATTTTGAAACCCGATAAAAATATTACGAAGCTTTCCAAAGCTTTATAAACACGAAAGAATTTTACACCAGTGTCTCGAAAAATTAAGAATATTGCGTCATTACAACCTACATACTAAAACGAAAGAATAGTCAACTATAAATAGACAATTTTTTCATAAATCATTAATGTAACATCAAATAAACACATTAGCCTCTAAAAATACCACAGGGCACATTTATTTATTGTACCCACTCTTCCTTCAGAGATAAAGTAATGTCTTCTGAAACAAAAAACTGTTTGAATATAACCTTTCAAAATGAAAAGTTACTTAGTAAGTCAATATGACCAATTGTAGCTCTATAGTAGAACGTACAAAAATCACTTTTGTATGTGGCACCATATAATGACATACAGTAAATGTTTGCAATTATCTTGTGTGTTTATACTGTTGCCAAGATAAGTAATGTAAGGCATCTGGTGCACACTTTACTTGTTGAACAGCAAAATGAAATAGTTGCTGTAATTCAGCCCATGACAAAACCCATTTAGACCCAGTGTTCATAATTGTACACATAAAGCCCAGGAAGGGTATTTTTGGCCAGTACAGTACACTGCGGTACTCAATGCCTGTGTAACTGATGCGTAAACCATGCTACTGTTCCAGGCTATGAATGATTCACATTATATACTATGGCCGACAATAAAGCCTACAGCTCGTTGGTTGAGATAACGAAACACGCGCTGTGTTGGCCTATAAGTACAGCACACATCAAAAAACGTATTACAGTAAAACACTGTTAAGAAGATTTCCTGCTTAATAAGGATACATAATTTTCACCTCGACTATAAACACATAAGTAATTTGACCCTTTTAAGAAGTTTTCCTGGATAATAAGCTAAAGTTTTTTAGTCCTTTCAGAAACGTCTTTTGACAGTTTTACTGTATTTGAAACACCTGAAACCATAAATTAAAGTGTGTCTGATAGAGTCAACAAATTTAGCACTAAAGGATAGGCACTGTACACGGTCAGGAGTTGCATAATGTAGCACGGTTTGTTAAACAAATAAGGTGGTGCAAGGACTCAACTGTTCGCACATCTGGAGGCTCCTTGTGTAGGCGCGATGTGCCTCGGCCAGGGCTTTCTGCCCCTCGGAGTCATCTGCATCCAGACTCTCCGCTAAGCAGAAGTACGTCCGGCCGATGGTCGCGAGTGCTCTCTGCTCCTCCACTGCATTCTTCTGCGCCCTTGCGATGCCTGCAATCACATTAAGTTACAGCACATTGCTATATGGCCCTGTGGTGTTAGAGAGTCGTGGCTTTCAGTAATACAGAAGGTTTTGTCCATGTTGTTTTCAGAAGTAGGGTGCAACTAGTTCAGTGTTAAATAATTATTACTCCTGCTTCAAAAAATACCCGCTATTAAATATGTATACAGTCTGACAACAATTTTACATTTTTTTTNTAATTATTACTCCTGCTTCAAAAAATACCCGCTATTAAATATGTATACAGTCTGACAACAATTTTACATTTTTTTTTAGGGACAAATGAAATTGTGCAAATGACAAGAATCAATAAAATTTGAAGATTATCTTGAGCAGTTAATGCCGATTATTGGCCATTACAGATAATAGTTTAATGTTCTAAGTTGCCAAGGAAAACATACAATATATTTTAAGCACAGTTTACTATTTAAGTCAGTTTTTTTAGAGTAATGTAAAGATATTTTACCAACTGAAGAATACGTTTTCCATTACTTACTGTCTACAAACAGTTAANTTTTTTAGAGTAATGTAAAGATATTTTACCAACTGAAGAATACGTTTTCCATTACTTACTGTCTACAAACAGTTAACTGTTAGCATACATATATATCTCCATTTAACTTGTCCTTTGGTATATTATTCCTGCTGCAGATCTGATACATTATTTTTTTCAGTGTACACACTTTCAGGAGTGACACTTTTACCAGTACTTTCCAATGAAACTGTGTTGTACACATTGCATGAATGTGCTTTCTAAACAAGTCTGCAATGTACGAATTCCCAAATTTTATTAACCACATAGAGTGAAAAAATTGTAAAANATGTGCTTTCTAAACAAGTCTGCAATGTACGAATTCCCAAATTTTATTAACCACATAGAGTGAAAAAATTGTAAAACAATGGAAACAATGTTGAACTGCAGTGTAAATGTAACAAATGTAATACATTGCAAACACAGGGAAAATTGTGAGACCTGAACAAACTGGTGAATTTAACAGGAAAATTCAACTGAGGAGAATGTAAAATCGAGGTTCTANATGTGCTTTCTAAACAAGTCTGCAATGTACGAATTCCCAAATTTTATTAACCACATAGAGTGAAAAAATTGTAAAGCAATGGAAACAATGTTGAACTGCAGTGTAAATGTAAGAAATGTAATACATTGCAAAATTGTGAGACCTGAACAAACTGGTGAATTTAACAGGAAAATTCAACTGAGGAGAATGTAAAATCGAGGTTCTANAAAATTGTGAGACCTGAACAAACTGGTGAATTTAACAGGAAAATTCAACTGAGGAGAATGTAAAATCGAGGTTCTACTGTATTTTAACATGACTAATAACCGGTATTCTCCATTTTAAGTGTAAAAAAAATAGGTTACACTGTAAATTAATTTTATCCCTAAAACCTAATACTATTACAATCGGTAATTAACTAACTCAAATGTTTCTCCTGATGAATGAGAGCTTTCTTGAATTTCCCCATGTTGTTGTAGACTTCGCCGATCATGCGGCTTGCCACAGCAACTTGCAGGAGCTTCCCTTGTGCCTCCCATGCCGACTGTTCTTCCTGCATTGAGAAAAGCCAAGTGTTATACACAATGCACAAATAATTTGTACATATAATANCCATGCCGACTGTTCTTCCTGCATTGAGAAAAGCCAAGTGTTATACACAATGCACAAATAATTTGTACATATAATACGACAGAAACACAAGTACTCACAATCTAGTACTTGTCAACAGGCACATACTCAAAAAACAACATATTATTCATGCTGTTGCGACGTTTCGCTGGCTGAGTCAGCTTCGTGAGCGAATGAAGAGATCTGGGCGGCTCTTAGCATCGACGTCTCGAGGCTCGATGAGGNAGACAGAAACACAAGTACTCACTTGTCAACAGGCACATACTCAAAAAACAACATATTATTCATGCTGTTGCGACGTTTCCCTGGCTAAGTCAGCTTCGTGAGCGAATGAAGAGATCTGGGCGGCTCTTAGCATCGACGTCTCGAGGCTCGATGAGGGGGTGAAGCAAGGTGAGTATGGAGCACCGCTGCAATGAAACAGGAGATCCCCAAGAAAACCAGCCGACCAGCAGCATCGTCTGGCACGATTCCCACATGCAGAAATTCAGGAATGGCCCCGCCGGAACCTGGTTCGCCTAGGTGGGAGGCGAGTAGTCTAAATACACCATCGCAGCCCTGTCCACCTTCACATTTTGATCTTCCGCCATACTGCGACCGGCCTTTGTGTAACTATCCAACTTTCCTGTGTATTTTCTGCTTTCATGTTCTTCTTTCTCTCACATATTCCACATTTCCATGCACTATCTCACATTTTATAAAATGCATTTTTACGTATTTGTACCTTCTCTCACGTTTCTCAGATGTTTCGCAACTTCACCTCTGCCTGAATAAACTAACACGAGTCCAGCACCACGTCTGACGCCACGGAAATACACAAGTTTTTTTACCTACAACTCGCTACCCGATGAAGCTGGCTTCACCAGCATAACATAGCGACCGTGCAACCGCGTGAAAAATGTGTAGTCCTTTGTGTGTGTCTGTTGACAAGTACTACACTATAAATACTTGAATTTCTGTCCTTTTATATATTTTTAATTTATACAAACCTTAACTACATTTCCAATTTATATAAAAAAAACACAATGTACACTCTGCCATACAATGCAATAATGCAATGCAAAAACGTAAGGCAAAATTTATATGGTACTGAGGACAAAAAGCATTAAGACATACATATGTTAAAAAAAATGGCATAAAAATAGAATTGCACCTTCCTTTCAACTTACTTGAATATGCTTAATAAAATAGAACATGTACTCTATTATTTTCTTGTTACATTCCTACCAATGCTTTCAGAAATCTGAAAATGTGTTGTGTATTAATATCTGAGCTTTGGCACATATCTTCCATCATACGAACAATGCTTAATCGAATTTTCCCTACCAGATGCAATTGTTACAATTTTCATGTGCTTCGAAAGATTTTACAACCAGTGTGCTTGCCAACAAGGGGCTGACACTTCACCAGTGTTGGGAAATTATTAGAAAATTTCCTGAAGAACTGGAGGTGAAACAAGTAAAAAAACATAAGCATATGCATATGCATTTACAAGTGCATGTGCACCCAAAGGTAGGGTATTGGTGAACATACAGTGCAAGGAAGGAGAAATTANCAGACACGCGTCCTTTACCATCCTAGAATTTCTTCACAGGGAAATTCCTGTTTTGGGCCCCAGTGGCCTGAGTACTTGTCAACAGGCAAACGCACAAACACATTTTTCACGCGGTTGCACAATCACGACATTTAGCTTCATCAGGCAGTAGGTTGCAGGACACTCACAGCCTGGTGAAGCTGGCCAAGCAGCAAAATGTCGCGATCACGTGAAAAATGTCGTCGTCCTTCTTTGTGTGTGTCTGTTGACAAGTACTACACTATGAATACTTGAATTTCTGTCCTTTTATATATTTTTAATTTATACAAACCTTAACTACATTTCCAATTTATATAAAAAAAACACAATGTACACACTGCCATACAATGCAATAATGCAATGCAAAAACGTAAGGCAAAATTTATATGGTACTGAGGACAAAGAGCATTAAGACATACATATGTTAAAAAAATGGCATAAAAATAGAATTGCATCTTCCTTTCAACTTACTTGAATATGCTTAATAAAACAGAACATGTACTCTATTCTGTTCTTGTTACATTCCTACCAATGCTTTCAGAAATCTGAAAATGTGTTGTGTATTAATATCTGAGCTTTGGCACATATCTTCCATCATACGAACAATGCTTAATCAANTAATATCTGAGCTTTGGCACATATCTTCCATCATACGAACAATGCTTAATCAAATTTTCCCTACCAGATGCAATTGTTACAATTTTCATGTGCTTCGAAAGATTTTACAACCAGTGTGCTTGCCAACAAGGGGCTGACACTTCACCAGTGTTGGGAAATTATTGGAAAATTTCCTGAAGAACTGGAGATGGAACAAGTAAAAAAACATGAGCATATGCATTTACAAGTGCATGTGCACCCAAAGGTAGGGTATTGGTGAACATACAGTGCAAGGAAGGAGAAATTANGCATATGCATTTACAAGTGCATGTGCACCCAAAGGTAGGGTATTGGTGAACATACAGTGCAAGGAAGGAGAAATTAGTGGTACACTATGGCAAAACCTTGTCAACAGTGATAAAAACAAAATTACACTTTAGGCAATCAGTAATTTACAGACAGAAATACAAGGGTTACATTCCACATCAACACTACTTGTAGTGTCAGTTTTCATTATAAAAACCAAATCATAGGATTTAATTTTTAATGGAGATGAATGACACTGTAATTGGACAGATAAAATTCTTATGACAAATGCATATTCACAAACTTGAGAACAGCAGGCTTATAATTAGTATTTACAATTAGGTACTTCTTAAAAGCCCCAACTCATATTAACAAGAAATTTAAGAAGTGAATATGACAAAAGAGCCCAAACATCAAGTTCTTTGTAACTTGCATTCTGTAGATTTGACATCTCGGAAATAACTACAACTTGTTGTAAGCATATGTATAGGGCATTTACCTTGAGTTTTCCTTTACATTTCCCACAACAAAATTACATATAATGCCATTAGCCACCCACATTTTTCTAGGAACAAACAGCATTATAACCATTGCTGTCAAATTATATACATATGTACCTAAACAAGAAAAGTAAGCCTGTGCAGTCTGCAAGTTGGTCACCTTTTTACTACATTATACAGTAATGGCCAAACCCCACAGTGGTTAGACTACTCGCCTCCCACCTATGTGAACCGGGTTCGATTCCCGGCAGAGTGGCTTCCTGACTTTTGCATGTGAGAATTGTGCCGGACAATGCCACTGGCCAGCTGGTTTTCTCTGGGATATCCCGTTCCCCCGCCCTTACATTCCAGTGCTGCTCCATACTCACCTCGCTTCACTTTCATCGGCTTTCCAAACCTCGATGTCAAGAGCCACTCCAATCTCTCTCCACCCCAAACGCCAGTGGCCGGGATGCCAGAATGGAGTGTTGAAGGTCCCAAGTTCAATTCCACGTGAGGTCCAAAAATTCATGGTTGTGGAACATTTAATTTCCTTCTTGAGGAATGGATATTGCATTGACCTTTATAGGTCTACTGCAGAAGGCAATGATGGCAATGCAAAATCATTTTGTTCTGGAAGTCACCCATTTCACCCTATCATAGAGATCAGGTAATGTGTAACACATCATAATATGGACACATTTTCACGTGGATGCGTGGTTGTGACATTTCAATGGCAGGGTCAGTGAAACGAGCACCCGTGTGGTAAAAATGTGTTTGTCGAACTTCCACAAGTAGCACTCTGTGAGTACTTGTATTTTCTGTCTCCTTCTAGAATGTAATTAGCAGCCTAGCGACCAATATCAGCCACATCATCATATGGCATATTATAAACTAACAGACTGTAATATATGCAATACTGAGACCACAGTCTGGTAAACTTAGTAATGTTGCATGCTGCCACTTTGTCTCTGCTCCGCCCTTTCTCAGATGGTAATCTCTCCAGGATAACATTATCGGTCTCCCTGTGTAAAGGAGGGCGAGTCACCACACATGCCACAATAACGCTTCCAGAGCTGACATCACTCTCATTTCTGGAACGGTGAATTATGTACTCAGGAGTCATTGCGCAAATCTTCTGGTCATCACCTCCATCAGTGGGACTCAATGAGTGAAGGACCTTCTGGGCTAGTTATCTCTGCTATAGAAGCTGTGGCATGCCTCTGTGTCTGCAGTCTCGAATAACCATTAGTGCCAAGTGCAGGCAACAATGTAGGCGAGTCGGGAGACAGGCGATGGTGCAGTGACCATCGAGTGCAGTGCGCGACCACTGGGAGTTAAGAGATTGGGACTGACCGGCTGGACTTTGGGAAAGTGGGGCTAATTTCATGAGTCATGGACATTTGTATGGTGTAAATGTAAGGTAATGGATATTTTGATTGTATTTCTGCAACTGATGACTGAAGGTTAAGTGACTGTATGAAGTACCTATAAGGGCAGCGATTACGATTACGACTTCAATTATAACCAACATTAGAAACAAAATTGTGTTAACTGATATAAATAATAAGTGCTTATAGTAATGATAGGGAGCTATATTTTGTAAATTCCTGTATTTTATACCATTGTAAATAAATTATAGAAACTAATGTAGTTCGTTTCTCAAGACCTCCATCCCTCAAGAACTTTATACAGTAACAGTACAGATTACTAATGCAAATAATACTATCTGCCTTTAAAGTAAAAGTTTCGGAAAACTTGGCAGTAAAGTTATTAAAAACCAGTAGGTAGCATTGCCAGCTTTACATTTTCCATGAAAACTCTCTTTGAAACCTAGAATCATCCAACAACATGTCTGTCTACTTTCAAGCTTCAGTACAATTCAGTTTTATTAATAATCAATCAAGCCTTATACAGGAAGAAAGTTCAAAGTGTACAAAATAATATTCAGTGCATTTGAATACAAACGTTACGATCATTTCTGTCTAGAGAAATTTTGGAGTTATAGGAGCGAGTGAGCAAGTGAAGAGATTTCCCTCTTAGCATTGAGGTCTTGATAGCAGATGAGCGTAAAGTGAGGTGAGTGTGGAGCAGCGCTGGAATGCACAGGCAGGTGAAATGGGAGATACCTGCGAAAACCCGCCAACCAGCAGCATCGTCATCGTCCGGCACGATTCCCGCATGTAAAGGTCCAAGGGCAACCCAGCCGGGAGTCTAAACCGGTTCACCTTGGTGGGAAGCGAGTGGTCTAACCGTTACACCATCACAGCCAGCCCCCGGAGTTATTGGAATACAATAAGCAGAAGTTAAGGGCTCTGCCTGGCTGGCATGACGTGTGTTGCGGAGGTTTGGTAGAAAAAATGTGACTAAAAGAAAGGTTGCATATTTTGTAGATGTATCTAAACATGAAAAAATTTACGAAATGTGTCGTGCACAAAGACAAAATTCAAGATCTCATTTGAACAGAAAAGATAATAATATTTTTGGGCTCAAAATGGATTAAACGGGTGTTTTCAGGATCGGTTTTAGCCACTAATTCTCTACACAAGAACTTAAGAATTGTCTTTAGACATGCAGCATACTTTTACTTTTATTAATGTGCCATAAAAAAAATAGGGTTAGCACTTAAAGTCACTTTCAGGTGAGTCGCTGATTGGAAGAATGCACGCCAATTGAATTTGTTGCATGTAGAGGTGATGGGGAAAGTGGTGAGTGGACAAGAGTTGACCTTTGAACTTGCATGTTTCAAGACTTAGAATACCAGATACACGCAGTAAATAAGTGAACTGTAATAAGACATACCTTGTATGCTTTCAATGCTTCTTCGTACTTGCCACAGTAAGAGTAGAATTCACCCAGCTTCCTGCACGCGGATGCAAAATTTTCCAAGTTACCATCCTCCAATGCGCGCTGTTTCCTCCGTTTGAGCTCTGCAAAATAAAAACCACACCTATCAATCATTGAATCTACAAAATTCGGCCTACCACCACCAAAATGGTTTCATTTTTGATGGGGCCTGTACACTGCATAAGGTTGTGTCCCAACTCGGGAGAGTATTCTCTCGCCCACTCTTGACATCACAAAGAGTCCTGTCTACTGTTCCAACTCAGAGGAGGGTGTGTGAGAGGGAAAGTGAACGACAATATTCACTCGCTGTTCACTCTCACACCATCTGTGGCAGCCATGTTGTTTTCAAGTCTAACACTGATTATCGAGACACACATTTTTTGTTTCTGCAGCAGTGTTATAAATATTTAATTGACTTAACATAATCATTACGGTTGTAAAATGTATAACAATATTCTGTATGATATGGAACACAAAGAACTATGATGTGATTATATTCACATTTCATTTAGGTCAGTTGTATTTATATTATTATATAGGCCTACTCTGCTTTGCACATTACAGTTAAGTTTCTGATCATTCAAAAACATGTATAATCAAAATAAGTTGATATTTCAAAAAACTCTGTAAATTTAGTCAGGAATGGAAAAGGCGACCAATATTTTATTTTATACTATTTCTTACGTTTCCCATCCAAGAAATAATGCTGAAGGCTCACAGAGGGCACAAGTCCCAATTCGCTAGAGTGTACCAGAGTGTGCGAGAGCAAGTGAAGAGTGGGCATGACCACACTTTCAAGTTGGGAAGCAGCCTTAATTCATCAAGTACCTAAGTGCTGACAAAATGCACTTGCTAGTGGCTGAGGATAAAAACATGGCTAAAACCTTCCCTCACGCGAAATCTGATTCAGCCGATTTGGCAAAGGTGACAATAGAAAAAATATTCATTTCATATTTCATACATATTTATTTCCAGAAGCTCTTTACNCAATGCGCGCTGTTTCCTCCGTTTGAGCTCTGCAAAATAAAAACCACACCTATCAATCATTGAATCTACAAAATTAGGCCTACCACCACCAAAATGGTTTCATTTTCGATGGGGCCTGTACACTGCATAAGGTTGTGTCCCAACTCTGGAGAGTATTCTCTCGCCCACTCTTGACATCACAAAGAGTCCTGTCTACTGTTCCAACTCAGAGGAGGGTGTGTGANGGAGAGTATTCTCTCGCCCACTCTTGACATCACAAAGAGTCCTGTCTACTGTTCCAACTCAGAGGAGGGTGTGTGAGAGGGAAAGTGAACGACAATATTCACTCGCTGTTCACTCTCACACCATCTGTGGCAGCCATGTTGTTTTCAAGTCTAACACTGATTATCGAGACACACATTTTTTGTTTCTGCAGCAGTGTTATAAATATTTAATTGACTTAACATAATCATTACGGTTGTAAAATGTATAACAATATTCTGTATGATATGGAACACAAAGAACTATGATGTGATTATATTCACATTTCATTTAGGTCAGTTGTATTTATATTATTATATAGGCCTACTCTGCTTTGCACATTACAGTTAAGTTTCTGATCATTCAAAAACATGTATAATCAAAATAAGTTGATATTTAAAAAAACTCTGTAAATTTAGTCAGGAATGGAAAAGGCGACCAATATTTTATTTTATACTATTTCTTACGTTTCCCATCCAAGAAATAATGCTGAAGGCTCACAGAGGGCACAAGTCCCAATTCGCTAGAGTGTACCAGAGTGTGCGAGAGCAAGTGAAGAGTGGGCATGACCACACTTTCAAGTTGGGAAGCAGCCTTAATTCATCAAGTACCTAAGTGCTGACAAAATGCACTGNAGTGGGCATGACCACACTTTCAAGTTGGGAAGCAGCCTTAATTCATCAAGTACCTAAGTGCTGACAAAATGCACTGGCTAGTGGCTGAGGATAAAAACATGGCTAAAACCTTCCCTCACGCGAAATCTGATTCAACCGATTTGGCAAAGGTGACAATAGAAAAAATATTCATTTCATATTTCATACATATTTATTTCCAGAAGCTCTTTACATGTTTCTAACATAAAAGCAAACACAGCATGGAACGCATAAATTTTAAAATACAAAATTATATATTTAAAAATATTAAAAGAAACACAAAAGCATACATTAAATACAAAAGAATAAAAACTCATCAACTGTAGTAAACTGTGCCATTCTACATTCCAACAAGTACCATTATACCACAAATAATCATAATATCGTAAACACCATTATGACTTACATAATTTAACATGCCATAACCTAACATAAAATTCCAACGAAATAAATTAAATAATAAAACCGTAATATACTTAAATGCCCATCAATGCTAACGATTAAAATTTGGAACACATGAGTTTAAATAGTTTACAAGCATTAAAAGTAAATGTTTCCTCGTGTATCCTTACTCTGTTCATCCATCAGGCACGTTTCAAGTAACAATATTACTGTAGAACACCACAATACGTCCACTTATATAGTTTATAACCAAACATTTTTCNTAACCTAACATAAAATTCCAACGAAATAAATTAAATAATAAAACCGTAATATACTTAAATGCCCATCAATGCTAAACGATTAAAATTTGGAACACATGAGTTTAAATAGTTTACAAGCATTAAAAGTAAATGTTTCCTCGTGTATCCTTACTCTGTTCATCCATCAAGCACGTTTCAAGTAACAATATTACTGTAGAACACCACAATACGTCCACTTATATAGTTTATAACCAAACATTTTTCNGCACGTTTCAAGTAACAATATTACTGTAGAACACCACAATACGTCCACTTATATAGTTTATAACCAAACATTTTTCCCGCCAGAGGCCATGAAAAACAATTGACAGCGGTTCATTATTCTGATTTTTACCAACTGCGTTGATAGAAATAACTTTCTTTTTTTTAAATCAAATTATGAAAACGACACAATGACAGTACTAAAATAACATGCAACATAACCAATGAATAAAGAGATATAATACAAATTGAGAAATACTTTACAATATATCCGTTCATCTTTTTTATTCGAACACTGATTTTGTAGTTTTGTAATGTTGGTTGTACGAGCTGTCAATCTGGCCGCCTGCTGCTGTTTGTTTGTACTGTTGTAGTCCGTTGTAGTGTATTTAAATTGTTTGGTGTGTGTGTTGTACAATTACAGCAGAAAACTTAGACAATTTAAAGTACACCTGCCAAACGATAAACATGGATCCAGCACTTCTTCGGGAGCGAGAGCTCTTCAAAATGAGGGCAATGTCAACGCCAACGTGAGTGTCCCTCAAAATGCCTTGACAAAATGAGATTAGTTTGTTACCTCGTGCTCTCATTATCATTCCTTATAGTCCTTATTCCCTCTTTGTT
Source organism: Clitarchus hookeri (assembly GCA_002778355.1). Classification (NCBI taxonomy): domain Eukaryota; kingdom Metazoa; phylum Arthropoda; class Insecta; order Phasmatodea; family Phasmatidae; genus Clitarchus; species Clitarchus hookeri. The sequence goes on from NQII01008239.1 coordinate 56,370, forward strand.
TACTGTCTTTTCATCATGTCCATCACACACATGCTCAGTTTAAGCTTAGGATTCGTAATTTAATTTTAAGGGTTCAGCCTACATTACTTCTGATATCTACATTACCATATGTACTTCGCTTAGACCCACCATTTTTCAAGTCGTAAACACTTTCCTGGTGCCGTCAAAATACTGACTTCACAGACATCATGATTTTTCTTACAACCCATCTTGCAGTTAAATACATTTCACACCAACTACCTAAAAACATCAATATCCATCCACACTGTTTCATTCTCTTTCTGGCCCCATCAGGTGTTGGACACTTCAGATTGCTATCCACACATGTTAAATGGAGAAAATAAAAAAAAATAAAAAGAATAATAATACCCGTACATTCTTCTAAGTATAAAATGAAGTGTTGAAATAATTTAAAAAAATAAATAAGTAGCAAAAAGTGTAAAGAAAAAGTTTGAAATAATACACAGCGATTAAAAGTTTTGGAAACAACATTTCCANAATAAGTAGCAAAAAGTGTAAAGAAAAAGTTTGAAATAATACACAGCGATTAAAAGTTTTGGAAACAACATTTCCAAGTATACAACAGATATAAATAGCATTTTGAATGTGTCAGCTTAAGAAATTGCTGTCTATGCATATGATTTTGCAGACCCCTTTAATTGCATTCACGAGCCCCAAGACCAGACCATCAAATTGTGATGATCGACATTGATGGAATAATGAATCTTATTGAAAAAAAAAAATCAAAATTAATAAAACAGTAGTAATTGTCTAGACTAGGGGTTCGTTAAGAGATTACATTTTCGAAAATATGCCAGCGCTACTCTCATACCAGAACTGATATTTCACACAAAAACTGCACCACTCTGCTTTCTGAAGGGAGCGCGAAGGGCCACATCAATTTACCTGCTTCACATTTCACTCCAAAGTTTGTTCCAATTGGGGACAAAATAAACGAAGTAGGTAAATTGGTGCGGCCCTTCGCGCTCACTTGGCTTGCTCTTTGGGTAGCAGGGTGCCACAGTTTTTGCAGGAAATCTCAATTTGCTATCCTATGTAAATTAAAATAATTTATTTCAGTGCATTAATAGTTATTTTTAATTGTTTAGTATGAATTTTGTATTTTTTACCCTACAATTTCTCTGGTCTTCATAGCCCTGCCGCTCTGTCGCAAATCTTTCCTTATAATTAAAATACAATAATCCGATGATGAAATTATGTGTCGGTGTTAATAGTGTAATTACTATGTATCATTAAATTGTATTGAAACCCTTACCTTCAGATGGACCCCTAGACTAGATAATTACCCTTATTGGTTGTTCATTCACATAATTCCCATACCTACGCCCATACTAGTTATAAGATATGTAAAAACAGACTGCTTCATCTGTGGCCAAGTTATCCAATACATTACATTGGAGCAACAAGGTTGTGGTTTTGAATCCTTCGTATCCTGTGGTTTTATGTGCCATTTACAGGTGTAGGATTCTGTTTAGTTTAGAATGTAATCCCAAATTGAATTAAAAGTGGATGTTTTACTGATGGCNATTTACAGGTGTAGGATTCTGTTTAGTTTAGAATGTAATCCCAAATTGAATTAAAAGTGGATGTTTTACTGATGGCGCACAGTATTATAAGTAAAATATCCCTAGGACTTTATTTTTACAGCATTTAAGTAGGTAATTGTATTAAAACCTAGATGCCACTATTGTCGTTCATTTAGGTTNAGGACTTTATTTTTACAGCATTTAAGTAGGTAATTGTATTAAAACCTAGATGCCACTATTGTCGTTCATTTAGGTTGCTCACTTTATTTTGTCAGAGAAATGCTCTGTTTGTTCCATGTATTTAGTATAGTATTCGTGTAAGAAATACTGTACTGTTTTTCAGGGTTGAGAAGAGGAAAAAAGAGCCTGATGTTTCTGCGAAAGAAGACACGGTCAAGAAGAAATCAAAGCCACCGTCCACGCCAGCTTCTACTGGGCCGAAACTAGATGCTGTAAAGTAAGTGCCTTTCACAGAAGGTATCTGTGTCTGTAACAGAAACCGTCACTAAACACGCACACGTCAGTGTCGGTCTGGAAAAATTAAGCTCCAGTGGGGCCCAGAAACATCCCAGCTACTTCGGAAGGGAAGGGGTGGGCGACTAAGAGTCTAACAACTCTGAACCACTCGTAGATAAAATCAGTAGGGTTGTGCGAATATTCGGTATACCGAAACAAAAATGAAAAATGACAACTTTAATTTTTGTTTTGGTAAGAAATTTAGTTGGCANATTTACAGGTGTAGGATTCTGTTTAGTTTAGAATGTAATCCCAAATTGAATTAAAAGTGGATGTTTTACTGATGGTGCACAGTATTATAAGTAAAATATCCCCAGGACTTTATTTTTACAGCATTTAAGTAGGTAATTGTATTAAAACCTAGATGCCACTATTGTCGTTCATTTAGGTTGCTCACTTTATTTTGTCAGAGAAATGCTCTGTTTGTTCCATGTATTTAGTATAGTATTCGTGTAAGAAATACTGTACTGTTTTTCAGGGTTGAGAAGAGGAAAAAAGAGCCTGATGTTTCTGCGAAAGAAGACACGGTCAAGAAGAAATCAAAGCCACCGTCCACGCCAGCTTCTACTGGGCCGAAACTAGATGCTGTAAAGTAAGTGCCTTTCACAGAAGGTATCTGTGTCTGTAACAGAAACCGTCACTAAACACGCACACGTCAGTGTCGGTCTGGAAAAATTAAGCTCCAGTGGGGCCCAGAAACATCCCAGCTACTTCGGAAGGGAAGGGGTGGGCGACTAAGAGTCTAACAACTCTGAACCACTCGTAGATAAAATCAGTAGGGTTGTGCGAATATTCAGTATACCGAAACAAAAATGAAAAATGACAACTTTAATTTTTGTTTTGGTAAGAAATTTAGTTGGCAAAAGTTGTGCCGAAACAAAAATCCTCAATTTCAATTAATGCCCATTTTGTGCACCAACAAAGAAAAATTGTGCCTGTAAATCATCTTGCTTATTTTCATTATTTTATAACTAAAATTACTTCCTTAAATATAAATTTTAATGTAAGGGAGAACCCCCTATCATAAGTACTAAGTCCTACTATTTTTTTTCTTTGGTTTTGCAACGAATTTGTTATAATGAATAACTGGCTAAAATGTTATTAAACTCGTCGAACTTCAGTCAAGACCGAGCTTTTATAAAATTATTTCTCATTTTCGTTTGAGTNCTTTGGTTTTGCAACGAATTTGTTATAATGAATAACTTGCTAAAATGTTATTAAACTCGTCGAACTTCAGTCAAGACCGAGCTTTTATAAAATTATTTCTCATTTTCGTTTGAGTTTCACAAAAGTTCATAACATATTTTCAATTTTTGTTTCGTGAGAAAAAGGTGCATTCGCACAGCCCAAAAAATTAAAAAACGTTTCACTCTGTCCGAAAACACATTGGCTTAATATTAAGGCCAGAATGTGAATCTGAGTTGAGAGCTTTTGGTTGGTGAAGGTGAAGACGAAGATGGAGCAGCGATGGAATGCAAGAGCAGTGGAAGTGCCCCAAGAAAACCTACCGTCTAGTAACTGCAACATCCGCCACATTCCTCACGTGCGAAAATAAAGGTGACCTCGCTGGAAATCAAACCTGGTTCGCTTTGGTGGGAGCCAAACAGTTTGCCCAGCCACTGTAATCCCCAAGGCCACGATTAAGTACAGTGACTTCGTGCTTCACTTAGGTAACACATTAAAAGTAACGTGTTTGTGTAAGCCGACTACACCCTGAGTGGTGTGTTTCAATGGCACCTTTACAATTGTTTCATGTGTACATTCACAGAAAGAAAATCTTGTCATTTTCAAGCTTTTGCATGATACATGACNACCTTTACAATTGTTTCATGTGTACATTCACAGAAAGAAAATCTTGTCATTTTCAAGCTTTTGCATGATACATGACTCTGTACCATGTGATCCTACTGGCCAATCTTAATAGGAACAGAGCTGTGTTGTCTTTGCTTTTCGTGAATTTTTCGCCATGCGTGCTCCTTGCTGCCTAATGCATATATAATTTTCTCTTGTAAAGGAGGACAAAAGGATAATAAAAGTTAGGCTAAAATTATTTTGTTTGTTAATATTTAGGAAGTCTTTACGTTACCACAGTGTACTAAATGAATTATGTTTCTCAGAAGTGTAAGAATGTTTGCATAAAATTATTTATTCACATATACACAAAAAATTGGATCTTCCAGATACTTTTTGTATTAATGTAAAAGACCACTGCTCTGTAACATATTATTTATGATTGATTATGTATGTATAATAGGTTTCCTTAACACATTACACAAGTGCTAAACTGCTTATAGAGTTCTTGGAGAGAGAGCTTTTATACTAGAAAAGAAATGATTGAATATGCAGATTATCATAAATAACTACTGCGTATTTGTTGTGAATTAATGGTTGTTGTAATTGTGAAATTAGGAATTAGCTTAAATGGTATGATATAGCCTATATGTTTGTGAAGATTTTTACAAGATGAATGTACCAATACAGTAAATCCAGTTATCTCAGCCACACACAGGTGGCTGCACAGCATCATGTGAAATCATCTGCCATCGCCTTTCATTGTTTGTCAGCATTGTCTGGGCCATAGCTGACATTACCGAACATAAGGTGATGGAAAACACAGTATGTAAATAATCCGTCCTGTGTGCAAAACTGATAACCTACAGTGGTCATTCTGTGGTGATGTTTGTTGTTTATTTTAGTAGCTATTACTGTCATTAGTTCATGGGTTTGAAGGAAACACCATTGTCAGAGACTGTCTTATTTGTTTTGTTGTTGACTTTTCCCCACTGTTATTTGCCAAGCCTTTAAGCCTGGGTGAATCAGAAACTTGCNTCTTATTTGTTTTGTTGTTGACTTTTCCCCACTGTTATTTGCCAAGCCTTTAAGCCTGGGTGAATCAGAAACTTGCGTTGTGTGCAGTAGTGAATGGACAAATACGTGGAAGTTCTTCAGAAGGGTTTTCTTTTGTGAATTAGAAAATTGGTTACTGTTCTGTGCTGGAAGTGTTAGCTGTGCTNGAAGTTCTTCAGAAGGGTTTTCTTTTGTGAATTAGAAAATTGTTTACTGTTCTGTGCTGGAAGTGTTAGCTGTGCTGCATTGCTGGTAGTTGTGAACATGTCGTTCTGTAGCTACAAGACGATGAGCGGCAGCTCCAACTATAAGTTTGGGGTGTTGGCGAAGATCGTGAAGCACATGCGACTGCGGCATCAGGAAGGGGACGACCACCCTTTGACGATGGAAGAAATCCTCGATGAAACTAACCAACTGGATGTCAGCTCCAAAGTGAAGACTGTGAGNAAGAAATCCTCGATGAAACTAACCAACTGGATGTCAGCTCCAAAGTGAAGACTGTGAGTGCCATCATTATACAGTTGTTCCAAGGAGAGCGCTTCTTTGGTAGGGCCACATTGCAGTGGTCAGACCACGCACTACCATGGCAAAATGAGCTCAGTTTCCAGGGGAGGATGTTCAAAAGTAGATTTTTTGCTCGTGGGAAATATGATCAATGTTACCTTTGGCATGTGAGATTTTTGGGGGTATTCCAGTAAATGTGTTCCATCACTGTTTCATCTCCTCTTCACTGCATCCCAATCTGCAATAAAGACTTCAAATTTATCTCTTTCACTTATTCTTTGGCTAGAATGTAACATTATCTCCAGTCAGGATTGTGTCCATTACAAATGGTGATGTATTTCTTACACATATATATCTCCAGTTTTGCCTATTAAGCACCTACACTTGTCCAACCAATTTTTGGGCTGAGGGAATGAACTGGATTAAGAACCATTTGATGCCATTCTCATTTTTTTAATGATGGTAGTATGTACTGTTTATTGGTTTGTCATAGTTGCTGCCAGATTTCAATGCTGTGTTGCAACCCGGCTAAGTAGCCAAAGATAACTACACTTTCTTGTCACACAAAATGGTAAGCACAAGCTCTTGAAACTTTAAGGTTAAACTTCAACATGATGCAATTAATAAGGTGTTAAGAAAGATGGAAATACGGCTGGCAATCATGTTCTTTCATACATACAATCCANACATGATGCAATTAATAAGGTGTTAAGAAAGATGGAAATACGGCTGGCAATCATGTTCTTTCATACATACAATCCAAGCTTTATTAGTATTCAAACTTTCATGCATCGGAATTTGACACCTCAAAGTCAGCTCACCTGCAGCTATTTCTGTCTTTAATACATCATCTAATGAGGAAAACATTATCACAAATTCTCACTCCCTGTTCTGGCTAGCATTGCTTACCATATAGGATTTTGTGTATATCTGTAAACCACTCNTATCACAAATTCTCACTCCCTGTTCTGGCTAGCATTGCTTACCATATAGGATTTTGTGTATATCTGTAAACCACTCATTGCCTTTACAATTACCGAATAAATTTTACATGTTGCTACTTTCTTTACTTTCATTTGATCACTCTTCTTGCACTGAAGTTTCTTAAATGTATTTTTAAAAAATGTATGTACGAAAGTGAAGAACTGAATTTTATGTTGTCTCATTAGTACTACATTTATTTTGTGTGGTTGAAATATGTGGACAATTTAATGTCTCATTTGTTTGGCTTTAAATTAAACATAAAATGATAAAAATGTGTAAGTTCAAACAACTTAGTTACTGTTTTGTCATAGTCTTCCCCTTTGACAGCTGCTGCTGCTGCGTAAGTGGCTTTGTGATGGAGAACACAGGTATATGCTGTTCATGGTAAATGGAACATTTATGAAAGCCCCGCTTTAAGATCTACTTTGCATGCACTTTATATATTCCACCATATGTAAAATTAACATCTCGTGGGTCTGATTGCTATATTTGTGTATTAGTCTAGTGAAACTGTGAAATTATTGGAAAATTAAATAACTTACAAGTTTGCTAATTCTTAAACTTACGTGCAAAAAAAAACNGTGAAACTGTGAAATTATTGGAAAATTAAATAACTTACAAGTTTGCTAATTCTTAAACTTACGTGCAAAAAAAAACAGAAAGAAAGCGAAATGATTTTACTATTCACTAATGTAAATCTGACACTTTTAATTCAACATTAAGNAAAAAAAAACAGAAAGAAAGCGAAATGATTTTACTATTCACTAATGTAAATCTGACACTTTTAATTCAACATTAAGACATGGAACTGCTTTCCCCTCCATCAGTACCAACTTTACCTGGTGCATGTCAGTCAATGTGTCTGTTAAAATATATGCAGCGACACTTTTCAAAGGCTTATTTCAAAAGTGCTCATTTAAGTGTGAATAACCTACAGCAATTGTCTATTTGCAGTGGCTGATGACAGAATCGCTGGTGAGCAACCCAAAGATAGAATTGACCCTGGATGCAAAGTACGTGTTCAAGGCATCGTACAAGATCAAGGACCGGAAGAACCTGCTGCGATTGCTGAAGCAGCATGATCTGAAGGGGCTGGGAGGAATTCTATTGGAGGACATCCAGGAGTCGCTGCCGCACTGCGAGAAGGCCCTCAAGGTACTCTTGTTGAGCATGTCCACTACGCACTGTCCTCGAAAGTTTACAAAGTGGTCTAGTTCCCTTTCTGCCATCTGTTTTGCTCCATGTCTCTCCTCAAGAAATACTAGATTTCAACACTCGATGATGATAGTTAGCCAGTAGCATCGAATCAAGTTTTGAGTGAGTTCAATTTAAGTAAGCCTCGTTGTGATTTACATGGACAAACAGTAAAATGAACAAAGTAATAAAATTGTAACGTTAAAGCAGGGCCCTCTGCATAGGAAATCTCAATCAATGGCTAGTACTGTACAAGTCAAATTCTATGTTTTAAAAGCATATTGATGGAAATAGGTATTTATTTGACTTACAATTATTCTTTTTTACAAATTCAGTGTGTACTAAAAAATTAATAAATATCACAAAATATATTAAAGGGAGGGACTGTTAATAGTTATATGTTTAATAAAAATAAAAATATGCAGGATTTACATGACAGATTATAGAACTGTATCAAATTTGTCATTAAACGTTGTTGCTTCTTATGAGACATTGAGTTGGGGGAACCTTTATAAGTCAAGGCACATAAAATTAAACTGTAGTAAGATATTCTGGGTTATGTTAAGTCTTTAAATTGTCATAGTTGACAGAAATTTATTATTTTATTGAATGTGCTCCAAGAAAAATAAATTAAAGATAACTGAGTAACTGGTTTTACAGCTGATGCAGAATGAGCTACTCTATGTGAACCGACCAATGGATAAGAAGAAAATAGTGTTTTACAATGACAAGACTGCACTTCTGCCAGTTGATGAGGAGTTCCAGAAGTTGTGGCGTTCCATTGCAGTAGAGAGCATCGACGACCAGAAGATTGACGAGTACCTCGAGAAACAGGTAGGTACCAACATCACTCTACGAAGCATTCTTTTCCATCAAGCAACAATTTTCTGTATTTAGAAACTTGGAGTGTTTCAGAAAAGTAAACAAGTTTTGTGCGAGACACAAATATAAGATATTACTGAGAATAATCTCCATTTTAGTAGTTTATAATGATCAATGTTTTTTTACTTGGAAATTCGTCTAGACGATGTAGTATGCTAAACAGTTTTGTCAAAATTCGAAGCTTATTTTGTCAGATGTTTAATATAGCTTCTTCTGAGAGAAAATCCCAGATTGTCAAGTGATCTTTGCTGTTCTTGCTCAGGTTGTCTAGCATGATCTTTTTATTTAAATAGCCACTCTCCTTCTTAGCAGAGTTAATAANTTGCTGTTCTTGCTCAGGTTGTCTAGCATGATCTTTTTATTTAAATAGCCACTCTCCTTCTTAGCAGAGTTAATATTGTGCCGACTTTCAGCACAAGAGATTCTGGACACAAGGCAGTAGTATTAATATTGTCACTTTATCACGTAAGCTCGTTCGATGTAGTGATATTCCAACCTCAAACATCATAGGTCAATTACATTATAATTACAGTTACGTCCAAATAACCATAGTTTACTTTATTTNATGTGCCGACTTTCAGCACAAGAGATTCTGGGTTCAGATCCTTACACAAGGCAGTAGTATTAATATTGTCACTTTATCACGTAAGCTCGTTCGATGTAGTGATATTCCAACCTCAAACATCATAGGTCAATTACATTATAATTACAGTTACGTCCAAATAACCATAGTTTACTTTATTTTTTTTTCTGTATTTGAGATATCACTTTATGACATTTTAATCCTCAGTTTCTCCATAACACCTAGCTAATTTTATAACTGCTGTATCTGCAAAAAAAATTTAACTTTTAAAGAAATATCAGTTTACCTTGGAATGTACTGTTCTGTTGTTCGTGTCTTTTTATTTGATTGCTTTGTGTCTCCTTTCACCATCACAGTGTAAAATTAAATTCATTTTTGGTCCTTGCCTTTCTGAGCCTGCACTTTTGAGTGCGTGAAGACATTTGGCTAATCCCAGAGTCCTCGGAGACCATGCATATTTAACGTGGTAAGGAGGTCAGACCATTAAGAGTTTGAACTCCGCTCCCAGCAAGGCTAAAGAATTTCTGAGCACCAAACTGTTGCTTGAGTAGTTCAGAACTGACTGCACTCGTAGAGGTCGTGTCAGCTTTAGCNAATTACATTATAATTACAGTTACGTCCAAATAACCATAGTTTACTTTTTTTTTTTTTCTGTATTTGAGATATCACTTTATGACATTTTAATCCTCAGTTTCTCCATAACACCTAGCTAATTTTATAACTGCTGTATCTGCAAAAAAAATTTAACTTTTAAAGAAATATCAGTTTACCTTGGAGTGTACTGTTCTGTTGTACGTGTCTTTTTATTTGATTGCTTTGTGTCTCCTTTCACCATCACAGTGTAAAATTAAATTCATTTTTGGTCCTTGCCTTTCTGAGCCTGCACTTTTGAGTGCGTGAAGACATTTGGCTAATCCCAGAGTCCTCGGAGACCATGCATATTTAACGTGGTAAGGAGGTCAGACCATTAAGAGTTTGAACTCCGCTCCCAGCAANTCTTTCTGAACCTGCACTTTTGAGTGCGTGAAGACATTTGGCTAATCCCAGAGTCCTCGGAGACCATGCATATTTAACGTGGTAAGGAGGTCAGACCATTAAGAGTTTGAACTCCGCTCCCAGCAAGGCTAAAGAATTTCTGAGCACCAAACTGTTGCTTGAGTAGTTCAGAACTGACTGCACTCGTAGAGGTCGTGTCAGCTTTAGCTGTGGTGCATAACTGGTAACCAATGAGAAATGGCGGGAATAGGCTTCTAGGCTACCGATTGCATTATAGAAGTATGACAGAATGCACAAGTACTCGCAGGGCAGTACTTGTAGGTACACACACAAACAAAAGTCAGAACCACCACTCACCAGACTGCAGTGTGCCACTGCTCGCCCCCTGATGAAGCTGGCCTAGCCAGCAAAATTTTGCGCTATCGTGCATCTGCGTGGAAAATATGTTTGTCTGACTTTTGTTTGTGTGTGTGTCTATGTACTAGTACCGCCCTGTGAGCACTTGTACATTCTGCCCACTTTTTATAATGTAATTAGTGGTGCATAACTGTGTGGCATCGAGCTCACACTTTGACTTTTCAGTTTATACTTCCTAAGAACACTTGTAGTATTTTTCATTGAACCTTTACTTGTGAACCGCTGCGTCCGGGAGATCCGGCCAAACCAGATGACTAGTGTGGATTACAACTTGCAAGTGCTTCAGAATGTTCACTGTTGAAACTGCCTTGTCATCCCAAGGGGTTACCAAGGAACACCATGGGGGGGCAGTCTGTTGTTATCATTCATATTATGCAGCACANGGGTTACCAAGGAACACCATGGGGGGGCAGTCTGTTGTTATCATTCATATTATGCAGCACATTACATTTGACTGAGCCCACGTACATAGCCTTTCTTGGGACTTCATTGAAATTTACAGTAGAACCTTACTATAGCAACTCCTTTTATTTAGATCATCTCTCTTAAAAAACCCATTTTTGAGTAACCATAAAAAATTCTGCAAAAATAAAAAGTTTAAAATTTGAGCTAAATCAGTAAAAAATACTTCTCTATGCATTGTGTTTCCCTTGGCAACTACTGGTTCGTCATGTATAGATTGTTATCTGTGGTGAGGATAAAACTAGTATAGGGATTGGGGTGGGTGAAAATCTGTCAAGATTTCCAACCCCTGTATGAAGACCATTCTTCACTAACAGCCCTATTCCTGGAAACCATGAGGGGTCTTAACAGCGGGGTTCTATTGTATTTAAATTTTAACAATGGCTGCGCATGGACTGGAACACCTAGATGTCTTACTGTAATTGTATATTTTGTTAGTATACAGTATACTGTTGTATAATTTTNTGGAACACCTAGATGTCTTACTGTAATTGTATATTTTGTTAGTATACAGTATACTGTTGTATAATTTTATCATACAATTTTGTGTGTTATCGTAAGCTAAATTAATAGGCACGTGTAGTGTCCACGTTCTGTCTCTATGATGAATGTGGTGTTTCAATTGCTTTTCCATTTTCTCTAGGGAATTCGCTCAATGCAGGACCATGGCCTCAAGAAAGNATGAATGTGGTGTTTCAATTGCTTTTCCATTTTCTCTAGGGAATTCGCTCAATGCAGGACCATGGCCTCAAGAAAGTGGCGCCCCACAAGCGCAAGAAGCCAAACCAGCGCAAGAAACAGTTGAAGAAGCCTCGCGACAACGAGCACTTGGCAGACGTTCTGGAAACGTATGACGAGAACCAGTGACGTGCTTCCAGCAGCACAGTTAACAGTCCCGTTGTTATGTGGCACTCAAGCCCCCAGCCACAGTTTATATGGGGAATCAATGTTAAAGAAATTCCTTCTCAATGCATGAATTATTAAGATAAACCTTTCAGACAAAAAAAGTATTCTTTGTAACATTTCTTAAGGAATACAGTAGAATCTCAATACAAAGTACACAAAGGACTTGAAATATTATACTTAATACTGAAGAATACTTTATACTGAGCAAGTATTTAATGATATTACATTTGCAGGGGATTTGAAAGATGTACTTTATACTGAAATGTTGCCAATTTTTATGTTTCATTGTTTTTCTAAAATTTCACGTTCTTATTTGCAGTTTACAAAAAAAATGTTGACTAAATAAAAGTTTTTGAAAATTTATTAATGTTGAAGTATTCTCTTGGGAAGTTATGTTGAATATTTTTTTGTTTGAAAAAAAGTGATATTTAAAGTTGATGCATTGAGAAGAAATTTCTTTTAACATTTACGACCCATTTAAACATGGCTGCAAGCTTTGTAGGTGGCCTCCTTAAAAGGAATTCCAAATTTGGTATATTTGCCACAGGCAAAAGTCGCACAGTGTTGTATGCAGTTTACTTCAGCATATGCATGGTGATTTGTTACGATATGGCTTAATTGTGGGAGCTTATTACTCGACTCAATAGAAGTAAAAAATGATATATCGACATGGGTTGTAATCGCAACACTTTAGAATTTAGCAGAGGGTGAACATTCAAAGAAAGCAACATAACATTGACTATTGGTAACTGCAAACACACGTTGTGGTGACGGAGCACTGTTTACGACATGTAATGGTAGGTAACGTACATGTTAGTGCTTCAGATGGTAATTAGGTTTATAAGATGTTCAAACACATTACCTGCGGGTCATCATAACACCNGTACATGTTAGTGCTTCAGATGGTAATTAGGTTTATAAGATGTTCAAACACATTACCTGCGGGTCATCATAACACCCTACGTACCTACTATGAGTTATACCCCGTTAATGTTACATTTTTTACTCCTACTGACCCAAGTAATCACCTGCTTCAGTTAGGCCATATCGTCACGAATCATCCTGTCTATTGAAGTGATGCTGTAGACCTTGTTCTGAAAGAATNCTGCTTCAGTTAGGCCATATCGTCACGAATCATCCTGTCTATTGAAGTGATGCTGTAGACCTTGTTCTGAAAGAATTGTGCTGATATGAGCAACTCTCAAAATGTACCTGTTTTACAAGCTTTATAGGAAAATTGGCAAGTGCTGCAATGTATTTACCCAAATACAAGACTATATTATACCAGTATTTACTTATGAAAACTGAAGGGTCATCTCATTTTTTACAACCAAACCTTTATCAACTCAACAAAATTATAATCAGAAATTTGGATGTTATACAAATGTACTGGGATGTGGTTGCATTTCAGGTGTAGTGTGTAGAGTTTTGCCATATGTTTTTTGTTTCAATAACTTTTGATCACAGAACAGTATTTTCTATTTAAACTTCTTTTAAGATTATGTTCCATCGAAACTTGATTTATTTGATTTTTGTCGTTGGCATTAATAAGCAGATATGTTACATCTGTATTAGGTCATAGATACTGCTAAAATATGCGTTGGAATTATTAATGGGGAGATCAATTTTCTCACACCAAAATGGGAATGAGGGGAAAAGAGGTAGTGGGGGTCATCTCATTTTTGAGGCCATTCTATATTTTGGTAAATAATAAAAGTTATGTATTTTTGAAGAAAGGGTAATCATTATGAAAGGGTGTTTTAATTTACCAATATCTTTTTGGAAAAATTAGTACGTGTCTGCTTAAGCTGACATGTGACCACATGTGTAGTTAATGAGAACAGAAACGCTACCACTGCACTGTATATAAGCTCTTAAAAAAATTAAATTACAAATTTTTATTTTTGGAAGAAAATGTTTTATTGCGCAGATCCAACTATAAATGAAAATTGTTGGCCACTNAAATTACAAATTTTTATTTTTGGAAGAAAATGTTTTATTGCGCAGATCCAACTATAAATGAAAATTGTTGGCCACCTGGACACTCATATGTGTACCATCAAATGGCTTTTTTTTTTTTCAGACTTATAACCTTTAGAAATAGGATTTTGTGAAATATTATACAAATTGAGGGAATTTAATGAAAACAAGAGAAAAGAGCATTTCTTTTTAAATATTTAGTATCAGTGGTATCTCTGAATGGCCAAGCATGCAATTGGATGACTGCATTCATACCGGAATAAACTGCAGATGCTAAAAAGCCATGATTAGCGTGGAGATTTTTTTTAATTGGCATATACAATATGATGGTGAACTACAATGAAACACTCGGAGGAGTGAAAGAGTACGTATGTGAAATAGATAAGGATTTACTTGCTTCATTGTTTAGTTGAGTGACTCGTATATAAAATTTACTGTTGGAAACTCTTAACGATAAAAGTCGGCTATATGGCACATTTGGAGTCGTAGGTGCACTATGTCTATATTTAAATTATCTCCTCATGCTGATGAGACAGGGTTATTTTATAAGTGTCTCCCCGACCGATCAATGTGTTTTAAGGAAGAAAAGTGTCATAGCAGAAAAAATAGTAAAGAACATTTAACCATATTGTTGACCGCCAACATGGATGGATCTGAGAAATTAAGACCGCTCATGATAGGCAAATCCAAACCAAGATGTTTTAAAAACAAAAAAACTTTTCAGATGACCTATCGTGCAAACAAAAAAGTGTGGATGACGGGCGAATTATTCAAGGAATAGATACGATCAGTGAATGCTGATATGGAGAAAAGGCAGCGAAAAATTATACTTTTCATTGATTATTGTAGGGCTCACAACAATACCCCACCGCTCAGTCAGGTTAATGTTGTGTTTTTGCCTGCCAACACTACTTCTAAGCTGCAGCCTNTCACAACAATACCCCACCGCTCAGTCAGGTTAATGTTGTGTTTTTGCCTGCCAACACTACTTCTAAGCTGCAGCCTCTAGACCAGGCCATAATTAAAACATTGAAAACCTTTTACCGCAAGGAAGTAGTGATGCAACTCCTTGACAGAATCGTTGATGGGGAGGATCATTAAATCACCTTATTTTCAGCCATGAACATTGCTCACAAGGCATGGCAAAGTGTTAGCGAAAGCACAAAAAAAACCGGTTTTCGTGCTGTGGATTCACAAAGGGGGAACTTTCATCAGCAGTTACTGAACAAGACTTAGAATGCCATGTGAATTGGAATCGTCTTCCTCAAAATGAAGAAAATTCTATAACGTTTGAAGATTTTGTCCATTTTGACGATGGCCTAGCGGTAGCTGGGATTCTAACTGATGACGAAGATGATGTGCCGACAATTACACCTAAAGTGGCTAAACAATACTAGTTGTTGTACGCGGTAAAGAAAGCGAAATCAGACGTTGACGATGAAGTATTTTCTGCTTGGAACATGCTTGACAAAGCCATCGACAATACCCGTCTGCAAGGCTTGCACCAAAAGAAAATTACAAATTTTTTTAAANTTGACAAAGCCATCGACAATACCCGTCTGCAAGGCTTGCACCAAAAGAAAATTACAAATTTTTTTAAACGTAAATTTTTAATGTGTTTTTTATTTATGTAATTATTGATTTATATATACATATGTATACATAATATGTAGCCAAGCGTTTATCATTACATATTAATGCAAATTTGCATTAATCTCGNTATATATACATATGTATACATAATATGTAGCCAAGCGTTTATCATTACATATTAATGCAAATTTGCATTAATCTCATTATGTATTTTTTTCTTTTTTTGCTCCCAATTATTGGTAATCCTGCTAATTTTAATATCTCAANTACATATTAATGCAAATTTGCATTAATCTCGTTATTATGTATTTTTTCTTTTTTTGCTCCCAATTATTGGTAATCCTGCTAATTTTAATATCTCAATAATTCATATTTAACATTCAGTCCCTTGACAATACGAATTATCAGGATTCTACTGTATATATACACTGAGTGGCCAAATTATTATGATCACCACCCCCTCAATACAATGTTGGACTACCTTTTGACCTTAATACTGCATGGATTCTTCTTGGCATGGACTCTATAAGATGTTTGTAGGTGGTATGAGGAATTTGAGACCATATCCGATGCACTGCACTTCCCAATTCCTTAAGATTTGATGGTACTGGATCCAGCTGCCTGATGCCCCGTTCAATCTCATCCCACAGATTCTCAATTGGATTGAGACCCGATTTTCTGCTTAGTAGTCCACTCTCTGTAAACATTAATAACTGCTGCTCTCGAACACTTCACANCTTGGTAGTCCACTCTCTGTAAACATTAATAACTGCTGCTCTCGAACACTTCACAAGTGCAGCCGTTTTGCTGATACTGGTTCTGACGCTTCGAGCGCCTACAATCCTCCCGCGTTCAAACTCAATTAAATCACGTTTTTTGCCCATTTCTTTGCAATGAACACAGTGCAATTGATGCTTCACTTGTCCTGCATTCCCTTTTTATAGCTATCTC
Source organism: Clitarchus hookeri (assembly GCA_002778355.1). Lineage (NCBI taxonomy): Eukaryota > Metazoa > Arthropoda > Insecta > Phasmatodea > Phasmatidae > Clitarchus > Clitarchus hookeri. The sequence continues at coordinate 72,732 of NQII01008239.1, forward strand.
GCCCTCTCGCGGCAACAACGTGAAGTTATGGCCGATCTGCGTATAAATGTCAAGTGGTCATAATAATTTGACCACTCAGTGTATATGGGGATGGTGTATGGTTTCATAATACAATGGCAATGATAACTTGAATAAAATACCAAATCATTAGAAAAATATTTTTCATATTGTTTTTTTTTCCTCATAAATATTACAATTTTATCTTAAAATCTAAATTTGTAAATTACAAATCAAGTTGTTTTAATAACAATTTGGTTTCAGCAAAAATGTTAATTGAGGTTTTATAATAAACATTAAAATTAAAATACAAGCGAATTGCATGACAAATCTCCAGTAAATATTCTTAATGAGTTTATAGTAACATGAACAATTATTTTTAACTGTTTCTAAACTTATAAATTTCCTTGAATTTTAAGATTTGTACAAACAAATAAATATAAAATTTCTACAACTTGTTTTAATTGTTTTTGCAAGTCATTTTATATACACTTTTTTTCAGGCTATTGTTTTACATCATAGTGAAAAGTGCATAATTTGCCAAAATTGTAGAAAATAATTTCAAACTCTTGAATGCCCTTAAGAAAATGAGTGTTTGATATTTTTTTTCCAAGTAAATGCAACATTAGTTTAATGAAGGCTGGTTCATCACAAAAATTTACACTGTAACTAGGTCATCTATCTGGCTACAGCATTCAGCCTATGGCAAGGTCACAAACTTGAAATGCTGCAATCTCTTTGTCTCTCCAGTATTTTTTACATCATTTTCTCTCTTGTAATTATCTTCTCTTCCAACTGGTTCTCAGTCTTTTTATTTTTCCTTTAGCTCGCTCTCTTTCACTTTCAATTCTAACATTTTCTCTTTGTCCAATCCATTTCTCTACGACATAGTAAATGCAATCATGTTTTACCCTTTTCTACTAGATATCTCTAGCACATGTCTTATGCTCTAGGCTTNTACGACATAGTAAATGCAATCATGTTTTACCCTTTTCTACTAGATATCTCTAGCACATGTCTTATGCTCTAGGCTCTTGCTTGAAAACATAATTTGTAATACTCTTTATCCACCATCCCTCTTATCAGCTGTCCAAATCTCAACCGCACCCACAACTATGCCTTGTACTGCTTGTACAGAATGATTCTCTTGATACAAAAAACCTTATCTATTGAAGCAGAATTGCAGTGCTCTGATGCTGAAATGTTCTTTACGCTCTAGGGAAATTTAATTTCATAACACAAAAGGTACAAAATACAGCATNGTGCTCTGATGCTGAAATGTTCTTTACGCTCTAGGGAAATTTAATTTCATAACACAAAAGGTACAAAATACAGCATCATAAAAGATTAAAGCACAGGAATTGATGAACTTCAGTTACGTATTTTTCCATCCAGAAGAAAGGTACACAGTTGTTGTGTAACGCCTTTTGAGTAGAAGCCTCGCTGACGCCCTTCGCGAGCGCCTACCAGTTGACACGTGTCACGAGGCAGGTGAACAGCCAGAACGGATCGCAGTTACACGTGTNTACGACATAGTAAATGCAATCATGTTTTACCCTTTTCTACTAGATATCTCTAGCACATGTCTTATGCTCTAGGCTTTTGCTTGAAAACATAATTTGTAATCCTCTTTATCCACCATCCCTCTTATCAGCTGTCCAAATCTCAACCGCACCCACAACTATGCCTTGTACTGCTTGTACAGAATGATTCTCTTGATACAAAAAACCTTATCTATTGAAGCAGAATTGCCGTGCTCTGATGCTGAAATGTTCTTTACGCTCTAGGGAAATTTAATTTCATAACACAAAAGGTACAAAATACAGCA
>NQII01008240.1:0-76679 GCA_002778355.1 Clitarchus hookeri
CTCGTGAATACTGCATGCGCTCGCCCGCTGCGTGTTCAGCACGAAGGGCAAAGTACATCTTATGCATGGATGCTATCTCGTGAATACTGCATGCGCTCGTCCGCTGCGTGTTCAGCACGAAGGGCAAAGTACGTCTTATGCATGGCTGCTAATTCGTGAATACTGCATGCGCTCGCCCGCTGCGTGTTCAGCACGAAGGGTAAAGTACATCTTATGCATGGATGCTAACTCGTGAATACTGCATGCGCTCGCCCGCTGCGTGTTCAGCACGAAGGGCAAAGTACATCTTATGCATGGCTGCTAACTCGTGAATACTGCATGCGCTCGCCCGCTGCGTGTTCAGCACGAAGGGCAAAGTACATCTTATGCACTGCTGCTAACTCGTGAATACTGCATGCGGTGCCAACCTTAACTCTGGTCGTCTCTGTAGCTACTCCACAGCACGTGTAGAGATAATTTTCGCGGCCTTCTTCATTTGCAAAGAGTTTTACCTCTAATCCTTAATTTATTTTAATAAATAATTACTTTCATACACATTAAAATATATGCTAGTTTAGTGATGAAGATTTAAATTTTTTTGTTTCTTTAAATTATCAAATAACGGATATATACTAATTTTTTTTTCCAACAGTGTTTTTTAAACTTACATAAGCAGGACATAACTCGATATAAAATTAAAATTTAGATATATTTTATACACATTTATTTATCCACACACATCAAAATATTAATATTCTTCTGCATAATACAAGAAAAACTTTTTTATACACATGTTTCTTCTCTTGAGTCTTGGAGGGTATTACACATGTATTATTATTTTTTTATGTACCATGGGTTCCTCGTAGTTTTTTTTTTATGTACCGCGGATATCTATACCTCCACAGTAATAGGGTTTCAGAGTTGCACGAAGCACAGAAATGTCTTTGATTTTTGCACTTGTGAAACCTTGTGGCGTACATCTCGACGAGCTGACGAAACGGCGGGCAGCAGCAATTATTGTGAAGGTCTACATAGTTCGTTCCGATGGGGCATGCATTGCGAATCACCGACTCTTGGCATCTTCCAAACATATACACAGGGTAATAGGGAATTATGGTAGAGTCCATCATTATCGGTATTTCCCCATATGAAATATAACCCTCGTTCCACTTTAGCCTGTGCGTTTCGTACGCCTGTAAGTGATTCTTCTGTTCTGTAGTGTGGTCGAGGTGCTTCCATAGACACTGCGGAAATAAAGTGAAAACTTTGGTTTTCTCGTCTTCGTCTATGTACGAGATGGCAATCTGCTTGATGGTGTACGAGTCCAACGAGCGAATACCTTGGATGTTGCCAAACATTCTATACGATTTTTGTTATATAAAAAAAATTTCAGTTGCCATTCATACCCCGAGCTTCACAAATTTTTTACAAAGTCATTTAAAACTTCATCGAGATCCATACACATCGGGTATCTGTATTCTGGGTTGTTTCCTCGCTGGGTATTGCTTGCCAGTAAATTTCTTGAAGGGGAGCATCTTCCACGGGTACAGCTTGCCAGTAGATAGCTTGAAGGGGAGCATCTTCCACGGGTACAGCTTGCCAGTAGATAGCTTGAAGGGGAGCATCTTCCACGGGTACAGCTTGCCAGTAGATAGCTTGAAGGGGAGCATCTTCCACGGGTACAGCTTGCCAGTAGATAGCTTGAAGGGGAGCATCTTCCACGGGTACAGCTTGCCAGTAGATAGCTTGAACAGGAAAGTCGTATTCCACAGGGAGGGCATTTTGAATGGAGATGGCATCTTCTACGGCGGGCGTCTTCAACTGCGACGTCGTCTTCCTTGGACGCAGACGTTGCAAGAGCTACTCGGCAGGTCTTGCACCAACCCCTACGATGCGTGTCGCGATCCGAGGTGGTGCAGCCCTTGAAACACTACTTGCATGGGAGGCAGTCCCATATATCTTTGTCCTGCTGCAGGCAGACCGGCCAATACTTGAACACGGTCGAAATTTCGTAAGGTCCGAAGACAAGGAGAAATTCTTTCGGCAGGTATGGTAACTCCTTCTGTTTGTCCAATGCACTAAACAAGCGCACCCTTCCAAATGCCAAAATGGCCGAAAGGATTTTATGGCCACTCGGACAGCACGCGTACATTTCGACGATCTAGAAAAATGACAGATTTCCCGAGGGGACTCGGTGTGCATCTTATAAATAATTTTTAAGGGGAGAAGTAGTCCACCCTCGCGATTTAATTAGGCCGCCTATTGGCCGGAATGAAGGTTTCCGAAAACACCTGCGTAATTAGCCAATTAGAAACATTGGTGGAGCAATTATATATATATATATAATACATATATATATATAGGAAGGGGTGGAGGGGAACTGACTAATTTGTCGAACGAAGGTTTCCGAAAACACCCGAGTATTTAGCCAATGAGAAACATTGGCAGAGCAATTAAATATATTGGAAGGGTGAGTAGGGGATCAGTCTTCTGCTGGATGTGGTGCTGTTAACAGCACCAGCAATGAAAAACAAATGACAAACGAAAAAACCAAAATGGTGGTCAAACGAAGGTGAGAGACAAACTCAAGTAATATATAAAAAATTGACAAACAAAAACAAGATGACGGATGGTGATTGTGATGCTTACCAAGATGGCGGATTGCACTGACCAATAAGGTGGATGGCTACACCTACCAATATGGCGGATTGCACTGACCAAAATAGCAGATGGCTCCACCTACCACGATAGCGGATGGTGGCTGTGATGCCTACCTATATGGCGGACTGCACCTACCAAGATTGAGGACTGCACCTACCAAGATTGAGGACTGCAGTGACCAAAATTGTGGATGGTGGCTGTGACGCGCACCAATATTGTGGAATGAGTTTTGCGGAGGGGGCAATAGGGTACCTCAGGAAATATAAGTTGATTAAGTAATTTTTAATGGTTTTTTATAATTTTTAAATATTTCTTTAATATAATTTTTTAATTTTTTTGGGAATTTCGGATTTTTTTTTTAATTTTCCGGATTTTCAAGGTCAAATGTTACCGAGGTCATGGTCAAAGGTCTTCAGGGTCAAGGTCAAATGTCAAGGTAACCTGGATCCATTATGTCTGCTGGCCGACCAGAAATGCAGTGCCAACAGCTTAGATGTGCCAGTCCCAGGTCCCGGTGTGCCAAGGTGTACATCATTTCTCTTCTTCAACTATCTCATTGATGCCCTCCTTATAAGAGTAGCACATATCTATTACTAATATCGTGCCATTGTCTGGGGTTAAAAACATAATTAGGTCTGCCAGCCTAATAATATTAGTAATAACGATATTAATAATTAATAATTTTCGCAATAGCACTTTTTTAAAATCTGGATGAACCGAAAACCATTTTTGTTCCCATTTATTATTCAACTTGTTTTTGTAAGAATATCGTGTTCTATGGAACTATTGCGGATATCAAGGTGTATAATTTAATGTATAATTTATGCCTATGTGTTATCCATATTATTCTTTATCATATTTCTGGATTCATGCTTATTAAGTAATGTTTGACAGTTTCGCACATGTGGCGAATAAATAATAAATAGTAAGTGCATGATGTTGCAAATGAATTTCACTTGGATGGTTGTAAAGGTAACATAATTGTAAATGTAAAAATTTGCCTGATTTCCTACCAGCCATAGACTTACTGCCCGTGAACACGGGTGTCAAGTATTGAAAAGCCACTTAAAATTGACCTACTAGATGAAGAGCTTTCGTGTACTTACGGCTCCACCCTCACTGGTGAGAGAGTTAGCAACTTCACACTCCAGATACATCCTGGATGAGGTGGATCCATCCCTGCAGAGCGATTTGCTCACCATAGTGAAGACAAAGGAAGTCTCCAGGATGACTGTCGCAAGGAATGCTGCATCCTTCAGGCTCTCCACAGCGGCGTATATCATCACACTTTTCTGTCCTCTCAGTAACATCTGCGTGCTGCGCATCAATGATATGAGAAATAGAAAGTACAAGTAAATTGTGTACATTAGACAATTCTGATTGTTTGATCAATCATGGACGTACACCAATGCAAACACTTCGCTGTTATCTCAGAAAACCTACTATGTTGAATGACACGACGATAAAACAGACGAAAATTAGCAAGCTTCCTTCGACAACAGGAATCCATAATTGTTAAAACAATCAATTACCCCACAGCATAAATCACTCAAGCCACACATTAGACAATTATGTTGCGGTAGTAGAATAAAAATGACGAGTCGGGGACAACAGCACCTGAAACAGATGATGCCAGGCACCGACCGGCCGCCATGTTGTGATGTCACCCTCTCACCTTGGATATGGGCGATATTTAACTCGTGATCATGCCCTTAACCCCATGTATATGACCTTGGATGACATTGAAACCAAAAAATAAATTAAATATTTAAAAAATTCCAAAAATTGAAATATAAAAAAAATAAAATATATAAATGTTGTAAAAAAATTATTTAAAAACGTACACACAGGAGTCCGAGGTTTGATGGCTGGTAGTGTGACCAAGCTCCCAGCACAAAGACCAGCAGACGACCACCCTTTGCCAATTTTCATTGGCTGTTTAGTCGGCAAGCCTCCACCTCACCAATGTTTCTCATTAAATATTTAGTCGGCTCCCTTACAGCCACCTTCCTCGCCATACCACATCTACTGTTCATTGTTTTTCGACATTTTCCCACTATAGCATACTGGTATCTCATATTTCGGGCACCAACCACCAGAGATAAATTACTGTTGGCAAGAGTGCTATCGACCTATACGAATGATGACGAGGTCCATACCCACAAAGTACGTAAATTGACATATTTAGTTTTTGTTTTATTTTCAAGATAGTAATTTTTTTATTAAAACTTTTTTTTACATAGCAGATAGTTTTTTATCTTTAATGTGTTGAAAGAAATAAAACACAAGATTTTTTTAAATCTAATTTTATCCAGAAATGTACAACACGAGAAAATGCAATTGAGAGAATGCACATGCAGTTATATTAATAGCAATATTCAGTCTTCACCACTCGGTGAACCCCATTACTTGACATACGACTGTTCATTATGCCGTTTCAGTACCTTCTTGACCAAATACACATCTGGAAACTTTGTAGGCTGGATCTTCTCTGAATAGACCCCACCATGGGTGGGAACATAATCCAGATCCTCGAGAAAATACGTCCATGGAGCATAGTCTTGTATATGTCGCACGCGAAAGAGTTAGGAGCTCCAATTTACTGTGAACCCTTTCTTGAAGATACCTTTCTGTTTTTAAATGCGCACCAGGTCGCCAACCTTGGCTTTAGACCTGTGGGAATCCCTCCTCTTTAGAATAGAGTACATGGCTAGAAGCAAGGAGTTGTCTTTCACGTCTTCGGGATTCATGCATGTGATCGAGTGCACTGTACAGTTATATTCACGTAAGTGTTTTGGGAATATATCTAACCACTTGTAGTTGCCTTTCGCAGCGAAATGCCTCCACAATATGCCCTGCAGAGTCCTGCTGAACCTCTCGACGATATATGCTTTGAGATTACTGTACGTGGAATAATGATTTACATTATGTTTCTTCACCACGCCCTGGTCGGTTTGTAGATTAGTCGGGATACAACCCTCGTACAATACTTCCGTCATGTCCTAAGAGACATCGTGTGCATTCTTCGACTTGACAGGCCTGGCCCAGGTCAATTTGCTACATGCATCAAAGATGGTCAACGTGTACTTAAAGCCCTTGTTGACACGAGCGTGTGGTACCATCTCCACGAGGTTGGCTTGAAATAGGTCGTTTATCCCGCATCGCCATCTTGCGGCGGCGGTAGTTGCGTCTCGTGGATGCGTGCAGTACATTGGCGATTCCCAATCGACTCATTGTATGTAGCCACCCTCCTTTAGTTCTTCGATGACTAAAATTATCTCGTTAGTGTGGGAGTAATTTCCAACCCTTTTCGAAGCAAACTGAGTTTTCAGCCTATCGATCAGCTCATTCGGGTCATCCCAGAATATATGGTAGAATTTCTTGTAATCGTCTATCTTTGTCAAAACTTCGCCACTTTTCAGTGCTACTCTGCTGAAGAGGTCTGCGAGAATGTTGATTTTATCATGACCTTCGTTCTTATAAGCACGCGACTCGGGATCGTTCTCTTGGTAAAGTGCATGCGTGCGTTCCAGCAATGTCTTGTATTCCAGCAAGCAGGAGTCTGCAAACTCCGTGGGCTGTTTGCGAGTAAATAGGTATGGTAGGTTTTGGCACAGGATTCACGTAGTAGGATTCAGGACTCTCCCACCAACTCGCTTGGCGAGGAGGTCGTGGCTAGCCAGCGGTCATCTTGGAGGCCCCCCTCCTCACCCCTACCAACAACCTCAATATCTCCTCACCTACCCCACGTCCTTTATCAAGAACTAGCAACCCTCAAAAATATATAAATAAAATGTGTATTCCAGTTCAAAATTAATTTTATAAAATAATCAATTTATAAAAACCAGAAACATTGGCCTGCCACATAATATTTCTGATAATTACCTCCTGCTTGCTCAGAAAAAAATAAATTGCAAAAGCAATGCCACTGCAAATAATTAAAAAAAGTTTTTTTTGGAAAATCTTAAGTGTCCAAGTGTTAATCTGCACAGTGTTATTTCCACTGGAAAAAGCACATGATTTAACATGAACTGAATTCCTACAAACCAATTATGCCCCTAGCATTACCCCATATCGTTTTAAACACTAGACAACATTTGGGTGAAGAGCCCAAGAACACTTTTGCCTCGCAACCATCCCTTGTGTGCCTGCGCCATGGCGATGGTAGCAATTTATATGTCTTATAGCTGTGAGAACTGCAAAGTGTGTATCTGTCCCACACTGAGATATGGTTACCAGAAAAGCCAAGCACTACCACAGCAGGGAGCAGAAGTAGAAGGAAAATGGGAAGTTGGCGCCATCGGGACCTGTGGCCGGAAGTCGGAACTGTTCATGATCTGTCATTCCGGTCCCCCGGCGGCCATTTTTCCTCCAAAATTTCCCTTTTTCTCTTAAAATTTCCCGTTTTCCCCTTGTAAACGAACCACAGAAAGGAAATTTTCAGCCAATGTGGGGGTTTTGGAGTCTCGCTTCTTGAAGGCAGAGCAGTGGTGGCCATATTGGTTTTAAGGCATGGGGTATGTCAAATCTATACACAGGGTCCAGGGTCCGGAGTCAGACCTAACCATCAGCCATCTTCGTTCTGTCAACCATCCTGCCCGCCATAATGAATCCAGGTGACATTGACCTTAGAGTTTCACCCCAGTAACCTTTAACCTAAAAACCAAAAAATTCCCAAAAATTAAAAAAAACCTCAATATTTATAAAAAAAATTAAAACAAAATTTATTTAAAAAAATTATATAATGAAAATTTTAATGTTTGGAATAAGAGGGGTCCACTGACTGGAACAACCAGCCACCATGTTATGACGTCACCCAAATACCATGTTGGACCCAGGTGACCTTGACCGATGACCCTGGCACTACAACCATTACAATGGATGATCTTAAAAACGAAATCTCTAGAAAAAATTTAAAAATTGAATAAATTCGTAAAAGTCAACGATAATTTTACAGTACTGACCACTAACAACATATTTTATCCTGGTGACCTTGAATTTTTACCTTTACCCAGTGACCTTTGACCTTGAACCCAAAATTCTAAGAAATCGCAACAAAAGAAAATTTATAAAAAATACAAAAACAACTTAAATTATTTAAAAAAATATATATTTCAAAATTCTTATGAAATTAATTTTTAAATGTTACAAAAAAATGTAGTTTCGAATTTTTGGCTTAGAGGCGACGAGGAACTGGAACCGACCAGCCACCATGTTATGATGTTAACAAACTTCCATGTTGGATCCAGCTGACCTTGAACTTGACTAATGTCGTTGACCCTACAACTGTGACTTTGGATGAGCTTGATGCGTGCAAGCAGCACATCACCTATTCCCAGCACAAGGATCTAGAAACCAGGCATTTGACAGATAGACTGCTGGCATGTAGGGTCGACGAGGTGAGAAAATCGACAGACACCAGGCTCGGAGAAAAAGTACCGGCCTGGGATCTTTTCAACATTATTAAAACCAAGGTGAAGATAGGAACGGGTGAAAAGAGCGCTAGAAAGGCACAAGTTAAAATGTGTCAGGTGCAAAGAGCAACAGAAAGGTACAAGAGAAACAGAAAGTGATTACACAAGGAAATAAGGCATGCAAGATCAAGAAAACATCAACTGGCGAATTTTTGCCATTGCCTTTGTCTGCACTAGGGGCTCTCGGGTGCCTAATCGGATACACGAGTGGTATCGTTGGAGCTGTCAAGACAGCATCGAGCGAACGGAAGCAATTGTACATGGCCCAATGCATATATCGAAGCTATCGCCATGGGTAAAAATAACAGACAAGGACTCTACCTAAGGACATGCCTAGTAGCGGCGGAAGTTTGCGAAGGCGACGCAACAGGAAGAGGCTTTTATGAAATGTCTAACGAAACGACTGCTCACGAACATGTATTTAGAACAGTATGTTCGCAAATTGAAAATGCCTAATATTCATTGCATGTTCATGAGAGATGCCTTGCCCCCTAAACCCAAGAGAGACGAATGTGCTGTAATCAACCTGGACACGACAGCCAGGCCCGGTACACACTGGGTAACTTATGTGAAGCGGGTCAAATGTGCAGACTATCATAACAATATTGGTAATTTGCTTCCTCCACCTGAACTGCGATGGTAACTATGTGTTGCATCCTCATTAACATATAATTATGAGATGGAACAGATGTCGAAAATGTGGAACTGTGGACAGTTGTGCCTACATGTACTTGCTCATGCATACAAGTAATTGAATAAATTGATTTATCAACAGGAAACCATCAGTCATGTCGATAATGCTTACCTTGATGTGTCATAGCTCCAATCTAAGTGCTGTACACTTTCCTCCACTCTACCTGGAGGGGGAATGGTGCATTGGCCTGATCGATTTTCAAACCTACAATGCGATACCGAACATCGAAGAAAAAAACTGCAAGCTGTACCTCGTGAAAAGTGGCAATGTCTCCCATGAGGTATCGCTGCCCATAAACTCTTACAAAATAGACGACATTGCAAGGTACATTAAAGCTTCGTAGTCCCCCAACACAGAATTCGAACTACATCGAAATCCCAATACTCTGAAGAGTGTCATCAGATGCAGCGAAAATATAGACTTTATGAAACTAGATACTATTGGACCGATGCTTAGATTCGAGCCACACATATACGAAGCTGGCAAAGCACATGGGTCGTCGTGGCCCATAAAGATATTGTCAGTCAATGTAATACGAATAATCTGCAATTTGGCCAGTGGCAATCTTCAGGGTTTCCAGAGCGAAAATGGCTTTGTGATCAAGGAGATCGCAGTGATCCATGAGGATGGTGGTAAAACGAAAACCCGCAACTTTCGACCTCCATACCCCTGTAAACTGTTGGACGAGGAAATCGAGAAAACCAACGAATGGTTAACCAAGTACTACCATGGACTGGAACGGGATGAAAACAAGATTCCATACCATCAGGTGGGAAATGTGCGCTCCGTGATTTGTTACTGCAATATCCGAAGGCCCCGAATTACATAGAAGGACCTAAGCAGAAAAAATGGCTGAGTGATATGAGTAAATTTGAAGTAGAATTTATCGATGTGCAGGCTTACTATGGATATCCTTCGCTTCGCAAACTCTTTAAATTGTATGGCGAGTCTTATCGTCACATATGTGACCGGTCAGAACCTGACAGGGCCTGTGCATTGAAGAAGGTGCAGCCGCTGTGCAAATGGTGCACCTCATCCTTGGACCTAGAATCAGTCGCCTACTGCTAGACACGAATTCACCCATATCGGCTCGAAATGTAAGAGAATTTAGTTTTTCGTATGATGGCACACCTGATCCGACATCCATATGATATATAAGTGAGAAACATCGACGAGCTCGTTTAGTCGTCGCCTAGAGGTCTGATCATCACAACGACTCCATTCTGTCCTACGAACATTTACGTAAACATCAAGTCAGACTATGGTAGTGTGGAGTAAAGTTTAATCACAGAAGATGGATATCTACATACCTACACCAAGACCTACTATAGAGTGGCCCAGCATTGGCGATTCGCACTTTTTCCAGCCTACTACAAACCATCACAGATTCAAGTGGACTGTCAGGGACAATCAGCCTGTGTCGCGTTCCACGTGGCGCTGCAGAATAAAATGTTAGAAACTCTTTGAGTTCAAAGTCAAAATCAAGGCCTCTGTTAGACGTTCATAATATTGCAAATTCCAACTGCACATTTTATACTGCTAAGGGGTCGTATTTAAGCTTTTTCTCATTCTGTGAAAATTAGAGAAAAATCAAGAGGAATTTCCTGTAGAAACTGTCTTATAGGAAGCATATATCTATTACTGCTTCTTAATCGTGCCGGACGATACCGCTGGTTGGAGATTTTTCTCTGAGATCTCCTGTTTCCCCCGCCCTTGCATTCAGGCACTGATCCATACATTTCACCCTCGTCGGCTATCAAGACCCCAATGTTTAGAGTCACCCAAACCTCTCCACAATACCCATGATGGTTTTGTTTCGCAGAGTTTTGAATTTGAGGTAGGATCTCAGTTTTTATATTAGTGGATTAATATTTACAATTATAATGTAAGTTCATATTTTCTCTTTAAAACTAAATTATTGAAGTCATAAAATTAATTTCTTTAAAATTATCATAATAAAGCAATTTTAAAAGTGTAAAAATGTTAAATCCATTAATACTTACACACTATGAAGTGACCCAGACGAGATGTCAATGAACTCTGCATGGAGTCTGAGATCTGTGTGACAGCTGCGATGTTCACAGGAAAAAGTATGGTTTACTTTGATAGTTGCTGTTGAAGGGTAAGTGGGATCAACGACAGGCTGGCGAAGATCTGGAACACAATTATTTCTCCTCGAGGTACTCTCCTGTGTAAATATTGCAAATAATGCCGTGCTTGAAAAATTGACCTAAACATTTAGTTGCCAAAATATTCCAGCACGTCGGGTTTTCAGGGAAATCCAAAAAAATTTTCTGTAAACAAACATGCAAAATAAAAATACCAAAACAAGACTATTTTCAAAGGGACAAAATTATTCTGCGAATTCGACGGCTTGAGCACACTAGTTAACAAATCTGTACTTATACTAAACCATTATCTTTGGTTATTGGCCGCTGCTAGAGTGAGAAGCCAACTTTATTTCATCACAGTTGTAGCACAGTATTCGGTCTGTGTTTCGTGCTGGATTGCTATTGACATGGAGTCCTGCAGGGCGCGTCTGATAAACTGGTTCGAATTTCAAAAGTAAATGCAATGTGCATGTTTTAAAAACTTATTTTGTTGTACGGAATGGTGACAATTTTTTGTCTATTATTATTGAGTTTTAAAAACAAAACTGACAGGTGCCGTAATATTTTATTAATAAAAGAGTACAGAAGTTCAGTCAGATGTAATTTTAGTTTCGAACCTTCAGTGCGACTCATATGAACTGCAGGTTAATATCGTTAAGTGAAATGAAGAGATTTGGGCGGCTCTACACATTGAGCTATTGAGAGCCGATATGGGTGAAGTGAGGCGAGTATAGAGCATCGCCGGAATGCAATGACGGGAGAATGGGAGATCCCGAGAAAACCCGACGCCAAGCGGAACCGTCCGGTACGATTACAACATACGAAAATCCAGGCTTCAGACATTTCTGCTCAACCTGTGAATACATGTAACCCATTTAAGCCTCCGACTGCATGTTATTATTTAATAGCATGAATTTTAGCTAACCCACGCCATTTTCTTTCACCCAGCTGTCACTTCCTAAAGGCTGAGAATCGTGACCATTTCAAGCCAATGGTAATCGATTTTCTCTCCGAAATGAATAGGTACTTGTTCCCATATTCTCAATTCGCTTTTGACGCAGTCGGGTTTTAATTTACGTTTTTTATTTACGTCTTTTTAGTGTGTGCATTATGTATTTTAATTCGTGTCAACAAGATCTTCATGTAAGTAAGTATATCATTGTAAGTTTCGTAGGTGATTTAATTTATCTAGGGAATGTTGATCATGCGGTTGATTTAACAACTTTTCATGGTCGAGAGAACTAAAGGCTATACCTGAGAGAGACCTGACTCTGCTAAGAGCCACACATGCCTGACCTTTAGTGAAAAGGTGGCTGCTAAAGTCGACGATGGCCCGGTTTCAAGTTGTCCCTTGTAATTTACAAACCTTCGCCGCCCAGTATATGATTAAAGGGAGTATACGCCGCTCGATCTTGCCTCGACCACGTAAAACATCTACCTCTGCCGTGGGAGGCTCGATGTTGACACCGACGCCGGGTTGGTTGCCTGTTATGCTTGAGTCGTCAAATTCCAAGAATACAGCCTGAGCCAGTTCCCCCACCTCCGACTGTTCTCAGCCTAAAGCAAGCCATTCTATATTACGAATATCTCCCATGGCGTCGTTGACAAGTCCATTACCAACATTCATGTTGCGTCTCAATATCACTCGTGACCCTTTACCAATTTTGAGCGTTTGGTATGCAGTCTGTTTTATTGTTATCATCAGGTATTTAGTCGATTCGTGGATGTTGGCCGTATGTTTTGGCTTCCAGTGAAATGTCTACTGCATTAATACTATATACTTACGGATATTTTCCCAACTCGGCTGTTATAGTTTTGTTATAAGCTGTTCCTCGTCTAGTTGTTGGGTAAATTCTGACTGCTTCTGTCAGTGGTACTCTGCAGCCATCTATGACAGAAATTTGTTGCATCGTGAAGTCCCCAGCACGGCGTCTAGAGTCTGCCTAATCGCATCGAATATTTTCGCCATAAAAGACCAGCTCCGACATCGTCTGCTGTCACGCGTCTGCTCGTGTTCGGTTCGGTCACTTGGTGATGTTCCGTCCCCTGTGCACCGCGTGATGTCCCGTCCCCCGTGCACCACCTGAAGTTCCATCCCCCATGCACCGCGTGATGTCCCGTCCCCCGTGCACCGCGTGATGTCCCGTCCCCCGTGCACCACCTGATGTTCCATCCCCCATGCACCACGTGATGTCCCGTCCCCCGTGCACCGCGTGATGCTCTGTCTCCCATGCACTACGCACTGCTCCGCTAGAACGCGCGTCCTTGGGAACTATCGTGGCCCGCCGCTAATAACTTAACCACGTTTAGAACGTTGTCAAATGACGTACCTTGTGAGAGGCAGATTGTGACGTCAAGCCAAACAAATCAATCATGAGGTTATAGGTTAATTACTTTGACCTTAATACTCAGGCACAAGAAATATAATCGTATTCTAATTTAGTTTTTATCACAGATTATTTTCACGAAAATCGGACATTATTGTTTTAAATGTAAAGAGTATATATTATCGTTAACGTAAACTCTTTAATCTGAAAATGGTCAAGGTTTTTGTAAGTCGACGGTACCTACCTAATATCGTAGTTTACTGATCGCATTTTTTTTTTACGATTTTATAGCATATGTTATTAATCATTTATTAAAATCCATCCATCTGTTTGAATTCTACGAAGGTATAAAGAACCACACAAACACACATGCTTACATACAATTACAGTGGAAAACATAACCGTGCCTTTGCTTTCACGCAGTCGGGTAATAAGAGTCAATACGAGGTCTTTTTAACCCGAGGGGCCGCTTTGGCACAGCGGCTAGAGCGTTCAACTCCTACCAAGGCGAACCACGTTCGATTTTAGACGAGGCTGCTCCGGGATTTTCGCACATTGGAATCGTGCCAGTCGATGCCGCCCTGTCCGGCGGGTTTTCACTGGGATATCTCGTTTTACCCACCCTTTCATTCTGGCAAAGCTCCATACTCACCTCGCTTCACCCTCATTGACCCTTGACGTGAACCAGGCATTCACTGGTACCTTTGTGCCCACTGTGACTGCCGCCGTAGTGTCCTCCACTCCAGATGCACCACACCAGCGGGCATGTGTGCAAGAGTGATAGTGTATTGTGTCTATCAAGTGTATTTGTCCATGTGTGATAGTGCACCAGTGTCATTAATTTAACCAGTGTCAGTAATTATTCAGAGCTTAACAATCTAATTATTATTATTTATTGATCAGAGCGCATCAGTACAGTTATTTAAGGTTATATGTATTTATTCAGTATTTATGTATACCATATTTATCGTGTGTCAAGTCAGTCATCACATACATAGCCAGTCAGGGACATGTGACATTATTAAGTTGGCAACACAGTGGCTGCTGCAATACTTATATTTAATATTAATATAACCCTGATTTATTGTGTATTTGTGCAAGGGTAATTGTGTTTTATTATGTAAATTGTATAGGGTAATTGTGTTTGATTATGTTTATATAAGGTATATCATTTTTACATCTCATTAGCATTTTTAAGTCTTATTTGTGTTTCATCCTTCCACCGCCAGGTGTCGTCCGCGCTTAGGTAGCGCGAGCCGGCGCAGTTCTCAGTCTAGTAGGCTTCATCACTTCAACGCGGGCGGACGCAGTAAGTTTCTCGCTTCACAAGAACCTCGGTACTAGCCTCTGAGGCTGCAACCTCACTCAGTAATTGCATCATCACATCATCCACGAAATAACTTGTGTTTTTATGTTATATCGCACCGAGGCGAGAGCAGCGTCACGCGCCTTAATTAATCTTAAGCCATTTAGTGTTTTTGTACGACCACGCGCTCACCATGTGTTGGTTTCGCTTAAAGTGTTGAATAAAATAATCATCTTGCATATAAACAAGTGCGTTCATTAATCCAGGTGTGCGCAGCGGCTATACAACTCGCATTTTCTTACTATCTGACGGTGTGTTACCTCGACCCTAGGGTGATTAACGCACGGCCCCATCTCATTGCTCAACCCTGAGCTGGCGCCCGGCACTTTCACAACTCGAGAAACACCGAGCGCCCAAACCATCTCCCTTCAACAAGGGACCTGGCGCACGTCACCCTCAAGACCTCATTGTTAAGAACCGCCCAAACCATTCCGCTCCTCTCCACTGCCTTCCAGTCGACAGAAGAATTCGAAAGAGTCACATATCATATAAGAACCAGCAGTATATTATGCCTAATTAAGAGAAACACAGCTAAGAAATATGAAAACAAAGTAATCCGACGGAAACAGAGTCATGACTTACCTGCTTCAGAAGATCCTACCATCTTGTAAAATAGCGTCAGTTCTATAGGTTCCGGTGATATATTTACACCCAGCTGGAACAGATTAAAGAACAGTTGGGAACAGGATGGCGTATTAACGCAGGACACTGGACAAAATGATATGCAGCATAGCGAACAACTGGCAAAGACGCTAAATGCTGCCTTACTACTACACGAATTGACAGTGACACCATAATCGCCTGTTACACTGTGCTATATCTTCAAACACAAATGAGTTAATTATCTGTAAAAGAAAACCCACCCGTGGCTCCCGCCTAAGGTAGGGTCACATCATAAGCTTGCGTAGCTTTCGTAATTAGGGTGTGCGTAAGAGAAGTGCCGTTGACGTGGTGTTCCGGGGCTTTCCCCCTCGGATACTTTGTTATTTTAAAGTTTAAAATAGTGATAAATGAAAAAAGTAATGCCAACTTAGAATATTATGTGAAATCTTCAATTCGCAAGAATTTTCCTAGATGCTTAGAAAAAAACGAAATTCTGAAAAACATATATATATTTTATAATTGTAAATTGAAATGTACCCATTAATACAATGACTATAATGATTGTTGAAATTCTATTACTTAAATTTACTTTATTTTATTAGAAAATATTAAAGCAAGAGATTAAAAAAAAACATTCCGCATACTTATTAATCTATCAAAACAAAATTTAAATTTGAATACCACACACCCTAAAATTCAGCAATGATAACTTTACATTATAAACACTTAGACAGTTACTTTGCATGTCAAGATTATCCCCGCACTTAAACAATGTTTTATAAAGAAATTACAAGCCAAAACAAAAACCCCATTCCCTAATTAGGATGTGCCTAGGCATACCTGACACACCCTGTGCGCCCACCCAGTGCCATGTATGTATGAGAGGAAACTGGCGCTAACATGAGCCAGGAGCCAGATGTCCTACCCGAGGCACACATGACACAACCTGTGAGCCCACCCAGGGTCATGTATGTATGAGAAGAAACTGGCGCTAACATGAGCCAGGAGCCAGCTGTAATACACTAGGCACACCTGACACATCCTGTCCGCCAACCCAGGGTCATGTATGTATGAGAAGTAACTGGCGCTTACATGAGCCAGGAGCCAGCTGTCCTACCCGAGGCAAACCTGACACACCATGTGTGCCGACCCAGGGTCATGTATGTATAAGAGGAAACTGGTGCTAACATGAGCCAGGAGTCAGCTGTCCTACCCGAGGCACACCTGACACAACCTCTGTGCCCACCCAGGGTCATGTATGTATGAGAGGAAACTGGCGCTAACAGGAGCCAGGAGCCAGCTGTCCTACCCTAGGCACACCTGACACTTCCTGTGCGCCCTCTTAGGGTCACGTATGTAGGAGATGAAACTGGCGCTAACATGAGGCAGGAGACAACTGTCCTACCCTAGGCACACCTGACACATTCTGTGCACCCTCCCAGGGTCATGTATGTATGAGAAGAAACTGGCGCTAACATGAGCCAGGAGCTAGCTGTCCTAACCTATGCACTCCTGACACATCCTGTCCGCCCACCCAGGGTCATGTATGTAGGAGAGGAAACTTGCCCTAACATGAGCCAGGAGTCAGCTGTCCTAACCGAGGCACACCTGACTCAACCTCTGTGCCCACCCAGGGTCATGTATGTATGAGAGGAAGCTGGCGCTTACATGAGCCAGGAGCCAGCTGTTCTACCCTAAGCACACCTGACAAATCCTGTCCACCCACCCAGGATCATGTATGTATGAGAGGAAACTGGCGCTAACAGGAGCCAGAAGCCAGCTGTCCTACCCGAGGCACACCTGAAACGTCCTGTGCGCCCTCCCAGGGCCATGTATGTATTAGATGAAACTGGCGCTAACATGAGCCAGGAGCCAGCTGTCCTACCCAAGGCACACCTGACACACCCTGTGTGCCGACCCAGGGTCATGTATGTATAAGAGGAAACTGGTGCTAACATGAGCCAGGAGTCAGCTGTCCTACCCGAGGCACACCTGACACAACCTCTGTGCCCACCCAGGGTCATGTATGTATGAGAGGAAACTGGCGCTAACATGAGCCAGAAGCCAGCTGTCCTACCCTAGGCACACCTGACAAATCCTGTCCACCCACCCAGGATCATGTATGTATGAGAGGAAACTGGCGCTAACAGGAGCCAGAAGCCAGCTGTCCTACCCTAGGCACACCTGACACTTCCTGTGCACCCACTTAGATTCATGTATGTAGGAGAGGAAACTGGTGCTAACATGAGCCAGGAGCCAACTGTCCTACCCTAGGCACACCTGACACATCATGTACGCCCATCCAGGGTCATGTATCTAGGATAGGAAACTGGCACTAACATGAGCCAGGAGCCAGCTGTCCTACCCGAGGCACATCTGACACAGCCTGTGCACCCTCCCAGGGTCATGAATGTGTGAGAGGAAACTGGTGCTAACATGAGCCAGGAGCCAGCTGTCCTACCCTAGGCACACCTGACACATCATGTACGCCCATCCAGGGTCATGTATCTAGGATAGGAAACTGGCACTAACATGAGCCAGGAGCCAGCTGTCCTACCCGAGGCACATCTGACACAGCCTGTGCACCCTCCCAGGGTCATGAATGTGTGAGAGGAAACTGGTGCTAACATGAGCCAGGAGCCAGCTGTCCTACCCTAGGCACACCTGACACATCCTGTGCGCCCACCCAGGGTCATGAATGTGTGAGAGGAAACTGGCGCTAACATGAGCCAGGAGCCAGTGGTTTTACCCGAGGTACAGACCTGTCGCTCCAGTCATCGTGGAGAGAGGATGAGGAGAGACGAGATAAGGGGAGACCCAGTGGAATGAGGACTAGCAAGCTAACAGGAGAGCCCAGGGACCCCCCTCCTCCAGCGCAATCCCCCACATGCAATGGCAGTTTCCGCCACACTCCGGATGTGACCTACGATCGAGCTTGGAACCTTAAGTATGGGTGGCCTCTAACTAACCAACTGAGCCAACCCTGACCCCATTTAATGATTTATTGTACCCAAATGTTAAAATGCCGTATGATTGTGGCTAGCAGTGCTAAATCCTTATTGTACTGAGGTTGGGGAGCTTTTGGTTTGACAGCTAAATGTTTTCGCACCAGGGTGCACATGTAAGGAAATGGGACAATTTCGATTTTCATAAAATAAATACACTGTGATTTTGAGCAAGGAGGACAAACTGCAGGAGACGATCCCTGAGAGGATAAGAAGCACAAATGTTCACATGGACATATGTCCGGAAATGCATAGTTTCTATGCTAGAGACCATGTATTCATTCACCATTCCTGTACACTACAATGCAGTTCACGACATGCTGTCATAAGGCCACCGTTAGATGAGGTGTTCGAAGTGGACCCCTACACGCCGCAGCAGCGACTCCCACACACGTCCAACCCAAGTAGCTAAAGTCAGCTAGCCCACTTGTGCAAATCTGCTTGTACACGAGCAGCCCACATATGGTTTCCATAATCAGTTAACAATTAGTCAACAACTGTAATGCACCCCGCAGATGCTTCTGGCCTGTGTGATGCCTCTAGATTATTGTTTGCAGTTGGCCACGTCTGGGCCACTATTCAGATAGCCTCCATGTAGCCAAATACCAACTGCCCACAAGCGGCTCGCTTCTGCGTAACCAACTGTACCCCGAACATGTCGACACCATCACTGGGCCATGTGAGGCGGCAGTGGCCCACTGGGTTTCTGCTTCTGGCCTGCCATAAGTAACCCTCACGTCGTTAGCCAACTGTTGTCTCCGCTATTGGCCCCTTTGTGGCATGCATAGATGCAGCTTGCCTTGTATTTTCAAAGCCAAAACATAATTATGTTTCCCCTAAATAAAATTGTTTATTTAGCATATTCATATATGATATCTTCTGCATTAGCAATATGAGATAGTATGTTTTAGGACAAGGAACTGAGGGCTCGGAACGTCGGAGTTGTTCATAATCTGTCATTCCGGTCTCCCGGCGGATATTTTCCCATACAAATTTTCCTTTTTCCCCTCAAAATCGATAAAATTTTGCTCAAAAGTTCACTTTTCCCTTCAGAATTTACCCTTTTCTCTTAAATAAATTCCCGTTTTTCCTTTATAAAAGCACCGATACCACCAGCTGCAAGAACGATCCTCTCGAAAGGCAATTTTCGATTTATCGGAAAGATTTGGGGCGATAGATTTCGAGGGCGTAGCGGTGACGACCATATTGATTTTATAGGCATAGGGTATACCAAATCGATACAAGGGGTCCAGGGTCCAGAGTCAGACCTAACCATCGGTCATCTTGGTTCTGTCAGCCATATTGGCCTCCATGTTGGATGTCGGTGACCTTAACCAATAGCCTTGAGCCTATAACAATGAACTTGGATGACCTTGAAAACAAAAACTTGAGAAAAAATTGTAAAAATTGAATAAATTCATAAAAGTTAGTAAGCCAAAAATTCGTTAAACATCCCTAAAAATTCTACGGATTTATAAAAAATAAATATAACAAGTATTAGAAATCATAATTTTTTTTTAAAATTATTTTTAAAAACTTACATTTCCGGAGGTTTACCACAGCAGCATGTCCAGAAGACGACTGACTCCCTTCAAATCAATCACTTTGTATTAACATCCCCCTCCCCAACCCACTCACTTTTGGTCATTCTGACGAATGCACTCCACCCACCATATTAGTTTTTTCATTTAACATTTGTTTACATTTTCAACACCTCGGTGGCACTGATGACTCCGACCAACATGTTAAATCTGGATGACTTTCACATCTGTGACCTTAGCCCTGCGTCCATGATCTTGAAAACAGAAATAATCTAAAAAATTCAAAAAATAAATATTTAAAAAATTAAAAACTAATTAGACACTTCTTTTTATCAATATTTAGATAAATATCACATTCTTTCTATCAATCAACACCGTAATCCTAATCTTTCCATAATTTTTTCCATCAATATTTTAATCTTTGCATCAATCTTTCGATCAATATTTCGCAATATTTCCATTAATCTTGCAATATTTTCATTAATCTTTCACAATATTTCCATCAATCTTTCGCGATCTTTCCATCATCACCGCAATCCCAATCTTTCCATCAGTCTTTCAATTTTTCCATCACTCTTTCAATCTTCCCATCAATCTTTCGCAATCTTTCCATCAATCTTTTCCAATCTTTCGCGATATTTTCATCAATCTTTCCATCAATATTTCGCGATCTTTCCAACAATAGTTCAAACTTACCATTAATCTTTCAATCTTTTCATCAATCTTTCGCAATATTTCGATCAATTTCAATCCTTCGATCAATCCTTCGGTTTGTCCCCCACCCAAATGTATAGAATTTACATTCGTTTGCCGAGCCATGTACATCATTCTTCCTGATACAGACAGGTAAAATGTAATTTTTATGTGTTCAAAGACGTACGTTATTCTGATCATTGAGTGCATATATTCACTAGAGCAACCATGGGATAAGAAAGTGTGTGACCAGTTTTGTATGTTAGTTATTGGGATAATTCAGAGGAGCGCTAGGGTTCTCGACTGGGAGTTATCNTTTCATCAATCTTTCGCAATATTTCGATCAATTTCAATCCTTCGATCAATCCTTCGGTTTGTCCCCCACCCAAATTTATAGAATTTACATTCGTTTGCCGAGCCATGTACATCATTCTTCCTGATACAGACAGGTAAAATGTAATTTTTATGTGTTCAAAGACGTACGTTATTCTGATCATTGAGTGCATATATTCACTAGAGCAACCATGGGATAAGGAAGTGTGTGACCAGTTTTGTATGTTAGTTATTGGGATAATTCAGAGGAGCGCTAGGGTTCTCGACTGGGAGTTATCNAAGTGTGTGACCAGTTTTGTATGTTAGTTATTGGGATAATTCAGAGGAGCGCTAGGGTTCTCGACTGGGAGTTATCAGGCAGCAGACGACGCAGCAGTCACAATACTTCGCCACCCTTGCGGTGTTGCCAGTTCCGCAGCCGACAAATGTAGGTCATGACTCTGGCCACAGCTCACCCACGTGTTCGTTCTCGTTCTGCTAAAGGCAAGCCTGTCACGTGCGAGCTATCAGCTTTCGTTGCAGGACACTTATGGGTTGAGTACTAAATGATCACCGCTGGTATAGTTGTGTTTAGTTTCTGCCGTATAATTCTGTATTTGCTGAAATTCGCAGCGATATCAACTACTGTTTGGTTTAATTTACCTCTACGAAAATGAATNGTATAATTCTGTATTTGCTGAAATTCGCAGCGATATCAACTACTGTTTGGTTTAATTTACCTCTACGAAAATGAATGATCATAAATATATAGCAATCATTGTTTTTAATTCTAATGTATTATTTTACTATAGTTTAAGTGTTCATGATAAAATACGAGTGATGTTAGCACTTACAATTAC
The DNA here is from genome assembly GCA_002778355.1 of Clitarchus hookeri. Taxonomy (NCBI): domain Eukaryota; kingdom Metazoa; phylum Arthropoda; class Insecta; order Phasmatodea; family Phasmatidae; genus Clitarchus; species Clitarchus hookeri. The sequence continues at coordinate 21,627 of NQII01008240.1, forward strand.
AAATGTGATATTATTCATGAATGATGTCATACATCATAGTATCGTTCTCATTCCGTTCTTATGTGAAAGTAAATTGACAGGAAATGAATGTTCACTAGTCGAGGAATACATATGCTGAACGCGCACGAAGGGCTACAAGGTCACTAAGTGTTTACAGTTTCGGGCTGTGATCTACTACAAAGGTGACTGTTCGTACAAATAATCAGTACGTTAAATTTGTCGATTCAAGTGTCATTAAGGCTGTGTCCGAACCTAGGAATGCACTTACGTATACAAACATACTCCACTCGGCTCGATACTTGACACATTCCGACAGGCATACTTACTTGCATCCTTCACAGCAACTGCCCAGCCGACAATATTCTGAAGAAGCATTTTGAAGGAAAACAAATACTGAATCTGTGCTGCAACGTATGCACATAGATTTCAAATTATCTACCGAATAAGAGCTGCAGCTTAAAAGCGTACGACGATGAAAGTGTTGCTATTAATCACTCATTAACATTTTTTTCAACAAAGAAATGAATCGGTATTTGACGCAGTAAACGCCTTTATCTATAATGTATTATTGAAACTGTTAATAACTAGAGGTAAATTTTATTTTAATGCTTTTATGGTATGAATAAAAATTAATTTTCAAATTTTGATATAACTTTTACACTCATCCATGCCTTGCCTTGTAAAATATTGGCAGTGTTATCACTACCCTGCATATTAACTATAAATGCATTGTCACTCCCGGTGTATAACAAACCACGAAGAAAACTTGTTACGTTCATCCCGGCTCTTCTAGGTCATTAAAGGTTAAAGAGTATACATTGTTAAGAACTATTCTCAGTGGCTTTGTTTGAACGTTATTGACTCCATGCCACTCTTTAAAAAAATAAGTATTATGAATAATAATTACTAATTACATATAAATCGCTTTTCAAAATAGTTGCCTATGGGCTGTAAGTGCGCAAGACGTACACACTTTCGTTTCCCCGTGTACGTGCGTATGTCATTTCCCGAGACACGTACAAAATGTACGTACTTAGATTAATGCGAACGCTGTATTAGTATGCATCTCATTAAGCAGAAAACCTTATGCATACTGCGGGAAAAGGACATTGATGATCACATATAAGGCTCAACTCTAACAGATGTCTTTTTTGAAGCGACAATACAATTGTCGTCTCTGTAAGATCCATGTTTACAATAATGATGTGCGTTAGTGGTTATTGTCTGAAAAGCTGGCTGCTATGTGTGTCTACAGTTACACTAATGTAACACAACACGCCATTTTGAATTCTACACTGAAACCTCGAACTCATAACAGTGCGAAAAACTTTGACACTGAAGTTATTATCAGTCATGATAACACTAACGAGCACATGAAAACTAGACATAACAAAGAAAGTCGCAATATTCTACTTCAGACTACATTACAAATTATAACTTTTTATATACTGAACATCGGTTGAATGCAATGACTCAGTGCCAATCTCTAATAGTTAAGCTAAGGTTACAATAAAAAGAATTATGCATTAAGAATTATGCAGTAAGCGTTTATCTGTCATGCGGAAACACGTCTTCTGTATTTGCAGTTTCCAATATTGATTTAATTCTTAATTCTAGCCAATGGAAAGAGGTGGCAAGCCTGTTATGTCTACCTTTGTTCCTAACCTAACTTTGTGTATCACAGCCATATTTAAGCAGAACATACTTCAAAGCTGACATTTTCATTCAGACAAGCTTATTTTTGTGAACAAATATAACCGTTAAAATGTGCACTCACGTGACGTTTTAATATTGTTTATATTTACATTACTGTAAATAACCGTTACCCGCCAACAGCATTGTCTGCTGTATTCTGAGTGGTCATCGCCTCAGAATTTCTCACGTAAGATATAAAATATAACTATGTCTTTCAACGCCTAAAGAAATCCCAAACACACACGACCTGTTAAGTTCCATTGGAAACCAATACATGAGGTAACACAGTTTCGTTTCTTCTGCACACGCCTTAACACATAATTTAACGCTTAAATGTTATATTGTAACCCTAGCTTTACATCAGACCTCGCAGCTTACGCTAAATTTAAATGGGCAGGTTTGTTTAAACGCAATCGAATCAAATAATTTATCTGTTAATAGTGTTCAGTTGTTACCAAGAAGAACATAAATTATTTGTAAATATATTTACTGTGTCAAAATTATTTAATGTATTCTAGAATGTTTGTCATCGCCTAGCCTACAAATGGTTAATGATAACAATTGACGAACAATATGTAACAATTTGAATTATTTGTGACAGTAGGACATTCTTGTGTGTTAACTTTAAGGCATATTTACAAAATTATAATTTACTTTTCCTAAAAGTAGTTATGTTCTCTGTGCCCAATGTTTTGTTGAATGAGTAAATACTTTCTTCGTTAACGACCATTCATTTTGTTTGCACGATTATTCTAAACTAAAGAAATATATATACATATAAAACAAAGTCGGGTTAGTTACACCACTTATAGCTCGAGAACGGCTCGACCGATTTCAATGATTTTAGATTTTTTGGATTTGTTTGCGCCCGTAATAACATATAGACTATTTAAACATCGTTTAAGTTCACGGAAAAAATAATTATAACGTAAATTAATTTTCTCATACATTTTATATGAATTACATTTTTGACATGACATTAACTGAAGTTCAAGTATTGCCTCTAAAATAAATAAGGAATGCTAACATGAAAAAACATTGTGATTATTAATCAGTTATACTAACTTCGCTTTCGACTTTACAGATTCAAGGCCAGATGGAGGAACAACTTGATCGGCGTCAATAGATCAACACAGCAATGAAAAGAGCAATTCTTCAAGATTTGCAGCAAGTACTTCATGAACATCATGCATTGGTCAGGCTGTTCAAGACGGCGTTGGAGCGCATGCCAAATGATGACAACAAAGTCGTGATCAGAGCGGATAAACGACCAGCTGGAACACACGAACGCACATTTAACGCTCCAACAATAGATGAAGTTGCAATCCTTATTGTTGGTGAAAACTTTGAAACACGCGATATTGTGCTTACACGTCGCGATACTGGGCAACTGCAAACAATATATGAAACACACCGTTCATATGACATGTTGCAATACCCGCTGATGTTTTGGCAAGGAGACGATGGATATCACTTTAATATCAAGATGATAAATCCATTGAATGATGAGTATCAATATCATAGTTTCATTTCAAAAAGGGCTGGCAAACAATCTTAAATAATTTATCTTAACCCCTTTTTAATATACTAAAAGGAGCTTAGGAGATTTAATAATCACATAGTTATGTCCACCCCTTCAGGGAATACGGACATGAGCTTTCTTCAAAGATACTAATTTAACTGTTTTTATTACAGGTCAGGGAACCACCAAGAAGGTTAGCTCGATGAATTATTACGCATATCGTTTGATGATTCGTCAAAATGCTGACAACTATTTGCTGCGATTTCGTCGATTGCTACAGCAATATTGCGTCGATATGTAGGTACGTCAAAATCGAAACAGAGCACCTAACTTTCATTAGGTTGAACCAAGCCAAACTGCGTTCAGAGAAGTATATCCATTTACGCGATGCAATAAGCACCGAAAGAGATGCAGCCAATCTTTGTCGATTGACTTTTCTACCGGCGATGTACACAGGTAGCCCACGTCATATGCATGAATATGCGCAATATGCAATGACATATGTTCGTCATTACGGTCGGCCAGATCTATTTATTATCTTTACGTGTAATCCGAAATGGATAGAAATTGTTGAAATGCTGCTTCCCGGACAAACATCAAGTGATCGGCATGACATCACCGCACGTGTCTTCAAACAAAAAATCCGGTCGCTGATGAACTATATTGTTAAGCAACGCGTTTTTGGGAATACTCGATGCTGTCTGTATTCAATCGAATGGCAAAAAAGAGGCTTGCAGCATGCACACATTCTCATTTGGTTAGTTGAAAGAATTCGACCAGATCAAATAGATGATATCATATCTGCCGAGATTCCTGATCCTGAAACCGATCCAGGCCTACATGATGTTGTAATTACGAATATGATTCATGGACCGTGTGGCACCATCAACCCCCCATCACCATACATGGTAAACGGCAAGTGTTCCAAACGTTATCCACGAAAATTGATGGCGGAGACCATCACTGGCAACGATGGGTATCNATACATGGTAAACGGCAAGTGTTCCAAACGTTATCCACGAAAATTGATGGGGGAGACCATCATTGGCAACGATGGGTATCCACAGTATCGGCGTCGATCACCCGATGATAACGGTCGAACTATCACAAGGAAAGTGAAAGGAAATGATTTCGTGGTCGACAACAGTTGAATTGTTCCATATTCGACACTTCTTTCCAAAACATTCAAGACACATTGCAACGTTGAGTATTGCAATTCGGTGAAGTCCATCAAATACATCTGCAAATATGTCACGAAAAGGCAGCGATATGGCGGTTTTTGGCATCCAAACCTCCAATACCAACGATGAAATTACGCGCTATCAAGTTGGTNGGCAGCGATATGGCGGTTTTTGGCATCCAAACCTCCAATACCAACGATGAAATTACGCGCTATCAAGTTGGTCGACATGTGAACTGCAATGAGGCGATTTGGCGTATATTCTCATTCCTTATTCACGAACGTCATCCCACTGTTGTACATTTGGCGGTGCATTTGGAGAATGGTCAAAGAGTTTATTTCACCGCGTCGAATGTTGCTCAACGTGCTGAAGCACCTCCAGCGACAACATTGACCAGATTCTTTGAGATTTGCCAAAGCGATCCGTTTGCACGAACGTTGCTTTACTCGGAGATGCCACATTATTACACTTGGAACGCTTAATCGAAGAAATTTCAACGTCGGAAGCAAGGCGATGCGGTTCCAGGTCATCCGGATGTGCGTTCTACTGATGCTCTTGGTCGTATTTACACAGTTCATCCGAAGACTGATGAATGCTTCTACTTGCGGTTGTTGCTGGTGAATGTTCATGGGCCAACATCATTTGAACACTACGAACTGTTAATGGTATAGTGTGCCCAACATTTCGTGCTGCATGTCAAGAGCTCAATTTGCTTGAAAACGATACTCATTGGGACACGACAATCGCTGAAGCAATTATTTCTGCAACTCCAAGTCAGATACGCACATTATTTGCTATCATCATTTCGACATGCTTCCCATCGAATCCACGTGACCTGTGGAACAAATACAAAGATGACATGTCAGAAGACATTTTACATAGAATTCGTGTCAGTTCAAGAAATCCCGATCTTGAGGTGAATGATGAGATGCATAACCAGGCTTTGCTCTTGATCGATGGCATGTGTTACCTCATGTGCGGTTTAATCGAGAATTAGAACGAGAACATGAATATGATCGACATGAATTAGACCAATCAGTTCAAACGAATGTGCCCCTGTTGAACCCCCAACAGAAGGAAGTGTATGATACATTAATCAAGGCAATTGATTAGGGAAATGGTAGCTTATTTTTCCTGGATGCCCCCGGTGGAACTGGGAAGACATTCCTCATGTCATTGATTTTGGCCACTGTTCGAGCGATATCCGGCATTGCGGTAGCAGTTGCTTCTTCTGGAATAGCGGCCACATTGTTAGAAGGATGCCGTACGGCTCATTCAGCGTTTAAACTGCCGTTAAACCTTCAAACTACTGAACAACCAACATGTAACATTGCGAAACGCTCCGCAAAGGCCAAGGTTTTAGTAGCATCTAAAATCATCATCTGGGACGAATGCACAATGGCGCACAAACACGCATTAGAAGCACTTGACCGAACATTGAAATATCTGCACAATGACTCGACATGTTTTGGAGGCGCAATGATTTTACTGTCTGGCGACTTCCGCCAAACACTGCCAGTCATTCCAAGATCGACTGCTGCCGATGAAATAAACGCTTGCCTCAAATCATCAAATCTGTGGCGCTATGTGAAGAAACTTCAGCTGGCAGCAAACATGAGAGTTGCATTGCTGAACGATCCATCTGCTGGATATTTCTCCAAGCAATTGCTGACTATCGGTAATGGCCGTGTTCCTGTCGACGAATCGAGCGGACTGATTTCATTTCCTCCGAATTTTTGCAATTTCATCTCATCGAAAGATGAGTTCATCAAGAAAGTGTTCCCGAACATCATTGCTAATCACAAAAATAACAAATGTTTGAGAGAGAGAGAGCAATTTTGGCAGCTAAGAACAAAGATGTGGATGACTTAAATATAGTAATTCAGAATCAAATCGTTGGTAATCTGCATTCATTTAAATCTATTGACTGTGTAATAAACGAAGACGAAGCCAACTGAATTTATCGAACTGAATTTTTAAACTCTTTGGATGTGCTTGGCTTACCACCGCACAATTTACAACTGAAGGTTGGCTCGGTAGTAATAATGCTTAGAAATCTAAACCAACCAAAACTATGCAATGGAACGCGTTTAGTGATAAGAAAACTGATGACCAATGTGATTCACGCGACGATACTCACAGGAAAATTCAAATATGAGGAAGTTCTCATTCCGAGGATTCCTATGATCCCAACCGATATGCCCTTTGAGTTTAAACGACTTCAATTTCTGATTCGTCTTGCATTCGCCATGACGATTAACAAATCTCAAGGCCAATCCTTGAGTGTTTGTGGTCTGAATCTAGAAAATGCATGTTTTTCTCATGGTCAATTATACTTGGCATGTTCACGCGTCGGCAAACCATCGGCTTTATTTGTTATTGCGTCTGATAACAAAACGAAAAATGTCGTATATCACAAGGTGCTTCACTGAAGAAAATTAACGCGAATACAACCCATGCACAAAATACAGCTGACACACCATTGAAATACTTGAATTTTGTACTTTTATTGATTTTTTTATTTTCTTTACATATATTATCCTAATAAACTATTGAACTTAATAAATTTTGATATTGATTTTATTTTACGTTAATAAAATCCTAAATAAAGCTAAACTAAAAGTTAACACGACATTCATTGACTGTTAGGCGGTACGAAGTCCGCCGGGTCAGCTAGTATTTTATAAAATGTAAGATCATCTTAATAACGAGGAGTGTTAATTCATACAGCAAATTTAGTTTTGATTCGTTCATCGTGGGTATATTCTCCTCTTTACTAGCATTCTCCTAATACTTATCAGTATTAATTTGAATTTGTTAGTAAGATACTAGCAGTATGTAATGCACCATATTTTCCGAACAGTATGTCTTCTGATATTTAAAAAGGGTTTTATGAAGTTTCCGGTGCCTAAATTATGCGAGAGACGTAGGTGAGTCTTTTAAGCCGGCACTACTCGATACCCAATTTCTGTTGCCTTCGGTTATACCCATGGACACAACAAAAGGCATAAAAGTTTCTATAGCAGAAAAGAAGAAAGAACGCATCAGTTCATACCCACACGTTACCTAAAGTGCTATCAGAAAAATGCGAATGGCAGGTAAAACAACTCTCAGGAGAACAGGGATACAAATGAAACCAAATGTTATATGTAGGCGCATTGTGGTGCATCAAATAGTACAAAGAGTGTTATTTTCCCCTTAGGACTGCCTTAATTTAGGTTTATAAGTACGAGTACTATCAATGTATGCTTAAGTAGTGCTTGGGTGGCCGCTGGGATACGCTCGAAGGTGGGTAGTTAAGCATGGCTTTACATCGACAGCGAAGTCATCAGACGCAGAGCAAGCTTCCCACAGAAGCAGGAACGGGGAATGAATAGGCCGCCGAGTGCGATAAGAAACTGTCCCAGCATTCGTCTGGAGTGATTTCGTAAAACCGTGGGAAATTAAAATCGGCACGACCGGGCAGGGCAAAGAACTAGAGTCCTCCCAAATGCAAGTCCAGTGGTTTACCATTTTTTTTTTAACATCTCCTTTATTGACGTGTCGTTATACGATGTTAGTTGACTGCTTCCTATACGTGATGTGAGTAACGGCACTGCTTATGTATGGTGAAGAAGGTCCTGTATTCACATGTATATACAGTGGAGAGCCAAAAAAAAACTGGTATAGGCGTGCGTATGCAAATAACAGAGGTATGGAACCAATCAGAGTAACGCGANATGTAAGATCATCTTAATAACGAGGAGTGTTAATTCATACAGCAAATTTAGTTTTGATTCGTTCATCGTGGGTATGTTCTCCTCTTTACTAGCATTCTCCTAATACTTATCAGTGTTAATTTGAATTTGTTAGTAAGATACTAGCAGTATGTAATGCACCATATTTTCAGAACAGTATGTCTTCTGATATTTAAAAAGGGTTTTATGAAGTTTCCGGTGCCTAAATTATGCGAGAGACGTAGGTGAGTCTTTTAAGCCGGCACTACTCGATACCCAATTTCTGTTGCCTTCGGTTATACCCATGGACACAACAAAAGGCATAAAAGTTTCTATAGCAGAAAAGAAGAAAGAACGCATCAGTTCATACCCACACGTTACCTAAAGTGCTATCAGAAAAATGCGAATGGCAGGTAAAACAACTCTCAGGAGAACAGGGATACAAATGAAACCAAATGTTATATGTAGGCGCATTGTGGTGCATCAAATAGTACAAAGAGTGTTACTTTCCCCTTAGGACTGCCTTAATTTAGGTTTATAAGTACGAGTACTATCAATGTATGCAACATGATGTGAGTAACGGCACTGCTTATGTATGGTGAAGAAGGTCCTGTATTCACATGTATATACATTGGAGAGCCAAAAAACTGGTATAGGCGTGCGTATGCAAATAACAGAGGTATGGAATCAATCAGAGTAACGCGATGTGGTCGGCAGCGCCTATATAAGACAACAAGCGTCTGGCAAATTTGCTAGATCGGTTACTGCTGCTACAATGGCAGGTTATCAAGATTTAAGTGAGTTTGAACGTGGTGCTATAGACGGTGCACGAGAGATGGGACATAGCATCTCCGAGGCAGCGATAAAATTAGGATTTTCGCGTATGACCATCTCACGAGTGTGCCGTGAATATCGGGAATCCAGTAAAACATCAAATCTTCGACATCGTTGCGGAGGAAAAAGATCGTGAACGAACGGGACAAACAACGACTGACGAGAATCATTAAACTTGAAAGACGTGCAACCCTTTCTCAAATTGGCGCAGATTTCAATGCTGGGGCATCAACAAGTGCCAGCGTGCGAACTATTCAACGGACCATCATTGATATGGGCTTTCGGAGCCGAAGGCCCCCTTCGTGTACTGTTGTTGACTGCACGACACAAAGCTTTACGCCTCGCCTGGGCCCACCAACACCGCTATTGGACTGTTGATGACTGTAAACACGTTGCCTGGTCTGACGAGTCTCGTTTAGAATTGTATCGGGCGGATGGACGTCTACGGGTATGGAGACATCCTCATGAATCCATGGACCATAAATGTCAACAGGGGACTGTTCAAGTTGATGGAGGCTCTGTCGTGGTATGGGGCGTGTACAGTTGGCATGAAATGGCACCCCTGATACGTCTAGATACGACTCTGACAGGTGACAGATACATAAGCATCCTGTCCGATCATCTGCACCCATTCATGTCCATTGTGCATTCCGACGGATGTGGACAATTCTAGCAGAACAATGGGACACCCCAAACGTCGAGAGTTGCTACCGAGTGGCTCCAGGAACACTCTTCTGACTTTAGACACTTCCATTGGCCACCTAAATCACCAGACATTAACATTATTGAGTATATCTGGGATCTCTTGCAACGTTGTGTTCAGAAGAGATCTCCATCGCCTCGCACTCCTATGGATCTATGGATTTGTGGACTGCCCCGCAGAATTCATGGTGTTAATTGCCTCCTGCATACCTTCAGACGTAAGTCGAGTCCATGCCACGTCGTCTTGCGGCACTTCTGCGTGCTCGCGGGAGCCCTACACGATATTAGGCAGGTGTACCAGTATTTTTGGCTCTTCAGTGTACGATGGATATTTACACCACTCATTGGATCATTATAGCAAATTATTTAATCAGGGGCGTTAGCCTAAANAGTCCATGCCACGTCGTCTTGCGGCACTTCTGCGTGCTCGCGGGAGCCCTACACGATATTAGGCAGGTGTACCAGTCTTTTTGGCTCTTCAGTGTACGATGGATATTTACACCACTCATATGATCATTATAGCAAATTATTTAATCAGGGGCGTTAGCCTGGAATTTGCTTTAGGAGGGAAGAGGAGATTTCATATTTCTATATTTTTGGACAATATACGAAAGCTGGGAGAGACAGAGATGTAGCATGAGTGAGAGAGAGGGATAGATGTCACAGTGGCAATTATATCGACTTCCCCACAAAGCCGCCACGAAAATGGACTAGCGCTACATGGTGTTCATACCAAGAACTACAGATTCATACCTCCTGGAGTGGTCAAAAACTTTAACCTTTACCTGCAGTTATCTTGTTCCTCAAATTACACAACTGAAAACTTACAAGACTTCCTCGATGACAAACTGGGTAATGTCGAAGAAAAGCCATCACTTTTATATGTATGTTTTTATTGCTTTCCACTAATTAGGTATCCGTATAGGCTGTGGTTATTGCACTGAACTTTTGATTCATAATTTTACTGACAATACAAATTTTAACGAACTTAACAGAGGGGGACAAAGAATTACTTCAGCTGCTGTTGTATGTTTAGGAGTGATTACACACACACAGAAATGAAACTCTTATTTTCTGAAAAGCACGAAAAAGAGTTCTTCAAAAATAAAATCCAGAAGCATTATTTTGTGGACATAGCCAAACAGTACATTCTGCGGGATACAGAACTCTCAAAATGTGTGGATAGCATGTGCCACTGTGGAAAATATTAGAACAATTTTATCATCTTCTCAACATAAGACGATATACAATTTCTGAACAATTATTCAAGGCACCGAATGTATCAGATGTCACAGAAAAGTAAAGTTCCAGAAAACAAGAGGAATTTAACTCTGTGCGATGATAAATAACGTAGCAACACTGCTTAAAATTGTAATNACTCTCAAAATGTGTGGATAGCATGTGCCACTGTGGAAAATATTAGAACAATTTTATCATCTTCTCAACATAAGATGATATACAATTTCTGAACAATTATTCAAGGCACCGAATGTATCAGATGTCACAGAAAAATAAAGTTCCAGAAAACAAGAGGAATTTAACTCTGTGCGATGATAAATAACGTAGCAACACTGCTTAAAATTGTAATTATATCTGTACGAATTGCTTTACACTGAGGCGACAAAAGTCATGGGATATGTCCTAATATCATGTCGGACCTCCTTTTGCCCGGTGAAGTGCAGCAACTCGACGTGGCATGGACTCAACAAGTCGTTGGAAGTCCCCGGCAGAAGTATTGAGCAATACTGCCTCTATAGACGTCCATAATTGCGAAAGAGTTGCCGTTGTAGGAGTTTGTGCATGAAATGACTTCTCGATTATGTCCCATAAATGTTCGCTGGGATTCATGTCGGGTGATTTTGGTGGCCAAATCATTCGCTGTAATTGTCCAGAATGTTCATCAAACCAATCGCGAACAGTTGTGGCCTGGTGACATGGCGAATTGTTATCCATAAACATTCCATCGTTGTTTGGGTACATGAANGCACACGTAGTTGGTCTTGGTCATTAAGTACAGGCGGTCAGCCACTATGTTTTCCATGGCGGGAGGTTATGCCTAAAATTAAGTATTCTCGGCACACTCCTGACACTGTGGATCTCGGAATGTTGAAATCCCTAACCATTTCCGAAATTGAATGTCCCATGCGTCTAGCTCCAACTACCATTCCGCGTTCAAAGTCTGTTAATTCCCGTCGTGCGGCCATAATCACGTCAGAAACCTTTTCACATGAATCACTTGACTACAAATAAGGGCCCAACCAATGCACTGCCCATTTATACATTTTGTATGCGATACTACTGTCATCTGTATATTTGCATATTGCTATCCCATGACTTTGGTCACCTCAGTGTTTTGGTTGCATTTATTTCTGCTACGATAAATTATTTTGCTTGAAGTGCTGTATGTCGTAACATGTTATTCGATTGAAGTATAATTAACATTATTTACTTGTACCTGCAGAATTACCATATATAAATCATGTCATCTTTAATTTAGCTTATTTAGAACAATTTAAGCAGTTAGCAACAAAACCCTAAAATTTAAACGGCGTGACAATTACCGCCTGTAGAATAAAAATTAAGAAGCTTTTACGTAACCTATATTAGTAAAACATAATTACTCATATTAAAATAAGAGTAGGAATGTGAAAAACTTCTGTGGCGGTGAGACACGATTTCATTACAAAATATGAGCTTTAATAAGTCTCTTATCTCATAACAATAATATGTATTTACATAAAGTTAACGATATAAATTAGGTATTCTTTAACCATTGTCATAACTGCCATAAGGATATGCTATCAGAAATATTTCAAACCCTTAGAAGTAATTGCATATATTGAGTTTTTTTAGAACAGACAAGAAATATATATGTGATTTACAATTAAAGTAAGCTTGGCCGAAAAATCACTCTACGATTTATATACATTAATAACTTGTCACTTATAGTGCAGACACTTTTGGTAACATATCTGAGTTAGTTTTCGTATAGGGGCGAANATAACTTGTCACTTATAGTGCAGACACTTTTGGTAACATATCTGAGTTAGTTTTCGTATAGGGGCGAATAGAATGATGTACACTTAGCGATCATGAGCCTGCCCGGCCTTCTCCCTCGAAGGCGTTGCCAAGTTTAACGTTCCGNTAGAATGATGTACACTTAGCGATCATGAGCCTGCCCGGCCTTCTCCCTCGAAGGCGTTGCCAAGTTTAACGTTCCGGCCTCCCATTGTTGCAAAGAATTCGCCGTGGCACTTCATTAATACCTCAGCTGATATATCCATTGCAAATATAAATTAATTCTTTCCCTGCCAGTTGAGTCTCACATCAGAGTTTCATAAGCACCGTAAATGCACCACGACCATCGGCAACAGTGGGTGGTTGTCGGGAGTTCTTGCTTGTTACAACAGCACAGCCTCACACGTTGCGCTGTCACGATGGATACTATGTATATTATTCTGGTATTGCGTATTAAGCGAGAACATGCAACATACAACATATAACTCCCCCAAAATACGTATATTTCTTCATACGAATAACTAATAACCAACATGCAGGAACTATTATCAATAAGTCTCAAATAGCTGCGAACACTAACCTTCAATGCCAGTCTCTTGTCGTCGCTGACACTCTCATTCAAGCGCAGTGTGAAGTTTTGTCTGTATATTGCTTTACCAGGTTCTGCAGAGTTACAGTTGAGTAAAAAAACGCACAAAGGCACGTTACTTTGCATCCACACCTCGACTTCTGCAAACATGTAATGCATACTTCATTACAGTAACACATCTCCTACAGCCAGATCTTCTACCTTACAACTGCTTTACAATAAATTGCTTATCATATTATTTCCAGTGACTAGAAACAAAACCAGTGGCGAAGACAGATATATCTCATGAGCNCTGGGAGCCCAGGACCCGTCCACCATCTTGGTAGGTGCAGTCCGCCATATTGGTAGGTGGCACAGTTACCAACCGCCATCTTGTTTCCAGTAGTTTCTTCATCAACTGCTAGGGGCGCTGGTGTTGTTCTCGCTCGGCCGCCATGTTGTTTCTAGAGTTACCTACTAGAGGCACTGCTGTTTTTTATTTCGGAGCTCAAAATATCGTCTGGAGCCGGGAGGGATCGAACTGTCGAAATTTCTGTCAGCATGCAGCCAACTTAGATCACCCCGCTATCAAGACATTCCNAGCCGGGAGGGATCGAACTGTCGAAATTTCTGTCAGCATGCAGCCAACTTAGATCACCCCGCTATCAAGACATTCCGAGATAAAGGTTTAAAAGATGAATATGTAATATGTTAATGGGAAAAAATTATATTTTAAGAAATGTTAGTTTTGTTGTCATTATTATTTCAGAATAATAATGTTTTTAGTCACTGTTCATAAATATTAATGTCTTATCAAAAATTATGAAAATATGTACTTAAAAAATAAAATATATATTTTTTTTGTATTTCATTTAGGTTACTGGATTTGAGTTTGCGAGCATGCATGGACAGGCAGGGCAGCTGACTTTATCAAATCAATAGTAAAACGATTAGACATCTAGGAATCGATTCATTTATAAATAATTAGAATTATTTTATTTAAATTTATTTAATTGTAAAAACTACAGTAAAATGTATCAAAGATGTATTTTAATGCAAAATCGGATCATTAATATAAAAATGATGTAAATTGTACATTTTCCTATGACAATTGGTAAGATTTAAAAAAGAAAAAATACGCACAGAGGGATAATTATTTGAACCCATAATCTCTCGAACAGGAGTCCAGTACTCTAACCACAGAGCTACTTAAGAAACAATAAAAGAACATTCTTAAAATTAGGTATAGTAGCCTCTATACGAACAGGTTACCATTCCCTCGTACTATTATAGAAATTTTTAATGTATTAAACATTATGTTATATATTTTTTCAATCAATGAATATATGGTTCATGACCATATTTATTGGAGAGCTTTTTCAGTTTAAATTCGTGGTATTTTCCATTTTGAAAACTTTTTAAAGGCAAATGTTGTATTAAAAACATTTCATGATTTTAAGTCAGGGTCTGAATCATATGTGCCTGTGCTCACATTGAATGTTTTTATATATCCTTTTTAAATCATTATGTAGCAGATCACATTTTTTTCGCAAGTTGGTTCGCAAGCAAGCGAATATGTAAATGCATTTAGGTAAGCGAGTAAAATTTGCGAACTCATAGGAGACAGGCTCGTTAAGTTCAGTTTGCAAGTGTCATTTCTAGCTCCAGGAATGTATGCTTAAGCTTTTTATAACCATAGCGATTAGCCTATATATTTATTTCATTGTGACGTTTTTAACGAAAACCGTTAATAGCAGACTGGTTACGATATAGGGTTTATAATAATAATTATTATTACGTTTTAATGATAAACATTTATTAAAATATATTACAACAAAAACACTCAAAATTATTCTTGTTCGTCCATGTAGAGTGTGCATCCTTATACAAATCTCAGTCCTTCGTTAAGCATGAAACCAACTATTTTGGCACTTATAAACTTCGTGTCGTCGTGTAGTAAGCTTGAAGGCAAAGTCCTTGAAACAAAAGCGACACCGATACACCACTGAAAGTTCTATAGGTGATGCACTAGTGGACCCAGATGGTTACGCTGTCGCAGTTCAAAGGCTCGTCGTTCATTCTGGTCGCAGTCGATTTTGGTAGAGGCGCCATTGGATTGCAATTACCATTCATCACACCGCCGATGGTAGCCGCAAGAAATCTTTGTTGCAGAACCAACACTGTGACTTCGAGGAGGCCTGTGGTTTAACTTTGCATGATCTAACATGTTTTCGGTAAGTATCGCTGCGATAAAACAACATAGCATATCTTAAAAAAACATAAGCATATATATTTAATGCGGTTGGGATTGATCATACAGTCATACATTTCATGCTGACGTGCGATGTGCTTTGTGCGAAAATACTTTTTCACACTAGTTGCAGGAATAAGAATTTTCTGGTGGAGGTGACCCATCCGAAGAAGTCGAAGGTGCTGTCTGCATCATGCCTAAAGAGTGCTGCTGCTACAGATGTCCCATCTGAATAACTCGATGGGACCACTGCTGGACCAACGACTGCCGTCTCCATAATATTTATGCCAGATACCATCAACTGCTGAGAAGATCAGCCTCTCACCTAGATCTCTATCAAACTTAGCTCCATAAAATTAACCCACCTACCTATAGATCCGCTCATGACATCATGCAGATGTTGTGGTGCACCATAGTAGGCGATAATTCAGGATCTGTTGCACCTGCTGATGAGTGGTTAAGTGATACATTTGTACTTGTTGTAGGAACAGAAACGTAGGAGTTACAGAAAGGCAACGATGTTAATGTTGTCAATCACACCGATGATGGGAGTTGCAGCAACCTAAGTACAAACTTCTCAGTACTGTAGGCTCCTTAGAGAGGTAACTATCGCCGATCCATAGGCTTCTCACTTATGGTCTGTCTCATATAAGTTGGCGATTTTGACAGTCAGTGAGTGGCAACTTGATGTATACGTAACAAACAACGTGCCATTTACAAAATCCTGTATCAGCNGTCAGTGAGTGGCAACTTGATGTATACGTAACAAACAACGTGCCATTTACAAAATCCTGTATCAGCTGATGCATGCACGAATGAAAATTAATATTACGTTGGCTATTCTGACTGCACTGCCGACACACATCAAACAAGCAGAAAATACGTTGATAAGAAAGAGTTCCTAGATGAATTAATACGTTTTATATTTTACGTGTTCACAAACCAGCTGTTATTAATGTTACGAACTAAACTTAATTTTAAAGTACTAATTTATATGTGTTCAAAATGAAACGGACATTAAAATGGTCTGTATTCAAACGAAATGCAACTTCAAACATTGGAAGATACTTTTATATCGTACCACCACTCTCCAAATCTTCCATACATGATTGATATTAATTCCACAAGCCTACAGAAATATCAAAGGATATAGTTAAATAATTTTTTCAAATAATTTGACGAAATATATTTTAAACTCTTGTCGTTTTGAGCCAACGAAAGGAGAAAAGTGAAATTTTACAAAGACGGAATCAAGAGCAGGTCAAAGTGCTGCTACCTGTTGGCAACAAGCCTTACCATGCCATCTGTTACAACACGCCCTTCCACGCTATCTGTCAGCCAGACCCAGAACTACAACCAGTTCTCCCGCTACCCCAAATTTTTGTTGTTTTCGTTTTGTTACTATTCTGTATTAATAAAACGAAGAAAATATGATGCGCGTGAGTAGTTTTGAAGAATTCTCACGTTATTCCATGCCACATATTTCTAACTCAAGCTGTTTAGTATCAGTAATAGCATAATAACTGCTTTGCAAAAGTCGTTGGTAAGTTGTTTTTTGGTGAATGAAAAGTGCTTTGTCAAGCAAATTTCCCGTATTGCTTTTATTTCCAGTCTTTACAAAGAACTACAATTGCCATCTCGCAAATGTTAACCCAAATTCGTTGTCTGTAATAAATAAAAAATAGGTAACAAATATTTTATTTTTTGCAAGGTTTTCTGTTTTTCCTTTTAAAATCTACAAATTTTTTAGACAGATGCGAGTCTATAAATACCTTAAAATTCGTTTAGCATTACAATGGAAAGTGTAGTAGCTGACAGCGTGTTAGTAAAATAAATATACAGCTGCCACTTGACGCACCAGCTAATGGCGAAAAGATACATAAACAAAAAGTAAACATTGGCGCTACTTTCATCGAACTGTCAAAATCTTACCAACTTCCATGTGACAGACTCTATCTAGGCTCCTTTCATAAATACACTTTGTGATATTATGAAATGTGGATATTTTCATGTGTTTTTAATTCACACCAAAGNTAGGCTCCTTTCATAAATACACTTTGTGATATTATGAAATGTGGATATTTTCATGTGTTTTTAATTCACACCAAAGACAAATATATAAATGTATTACATATGTGTTGAGTGGACCGAATCCACTCGTTCTCAGCAGCAGATGATCTACAGAATCAAGTGTCCATCCAGCCAGAGCCCTTCATTGCCATTCCCTCTTCCTCGCAGCATACCTTCANGATGATCTACAGAATCAAGTGTCCATCCAGCCAGAGCCCTTCATTGCCATTCCCTCTTCCTCGCAGCATACCTTCATTGTGCTGCTTTCAACACTCTCTTCGATGTCATGTACATTATAGACAGATACATTCGAGGCCTTGAATGTCATCTTTGCATTCTCATCGTTGTATGGCTCTGGTTTACTATAGTTGCAGTCCAGCCATATATTATATTTCATTCCACCATATTTTTCCACCTCCTCTGTAAGTTGCTTTATTGATTTTTTTTCATATTTATCAAAAACGAACATACTGACGCTATTTAGGCTGTGTACGCCCCACATCTGGGAAGCGAAATAACACATCCAAAAAATGTACGTAGCGTCTTTCGTTAATGTTTAGTGGCACAGACTATATGATGCCTGAAGGTTAAGGGGTTTGCAATAATGAAGTCTTTTACTGTTTAATTTTGAAGGACGAATATATTGTCTCGAATTCAACACAAATAACATACAGCAGCACTTGATAGGTGTGGTACTGTAATAATTTGGTTACTCGGATTGACTTCTAACGACTTTGTGATGGAGGGGGGCTTCTCTTGATNAGGTGTGGTACTGTAATAATTTGGTTACTCGGATTGACTTCTAACGACTTTGTGATGGAGGGGGGCTTCTCTTGATGGTGATTGTATACTTAACTCTTGCTGGTATGATGTCAGCTGTGGAGGGGGAGCTCCGGTGATGGGCGGCCTTGGCAAGGCCGCAGTTGCTGCCGTCTCACTGTGGTGATGTTCTAGTGACGTGGCCAGGGGTCCGAACCCCTGACCTAACTCTCTGCTCGGCGATCTTCGACTGACTGCTCTCTCGACTAACGTCTCTGGCAGTAATAATTGACTGACTGACCTCTCTGCACAGTACTAATGAACTGCTCTCCCCACTACTCTCGAAAAGGGGTTTTTATGCTCGCCAGCCTCCACCATTAATTGTCGGTACATGTCGCCTTGTTGTGGGAGGGGGTGAGGGGGTAGGACGCAGAACAATGCCTTTCAAAACACGTGTCCTGGTTTCTGAAGGTTTGGGTGGGGCAGGGAAAGGTAGCCCCTTGCCCCTAGCTTACTCTCGTCAGCTACTTCTCCGGTGCGTTTCCACATTGTCCTGTGGTTAGCTAAGGGGAGGAGGGGGGTGTTCTCGGCACCAATATCCAGCTCGTCAGCTATTTCTTCCGTGGTGCGTATTTTCTGAGTTTAGGGGAAATACACATGATTATTTGGTGATATCGTGTGGAACCTCTGCGCTCCACATATCTCATGGGCTGGCGAGAGGCCTAGGGGAGTGAAGGGGGTAGCAGGGAGGCCTACGCAGCAGGATGCACAGCAAGACACGTGTAACTGCGGTCCGTTCTGGCTGTTCACCTGCTTCATGACACGTGTCTCTACCCTGGTTATGCGGGGGGGGGTGGTTGTGGGCCAGCGTCGCTCTACTATCCCTAAACCGTCACACGACAATACATATTTGTCGAAGACATCAGATTCGGAGCAACATTATATTTTAGAAGACCCCTGAATGCATATTGCTTCAGGAAATATCCATTTTCATTCGGCTTCGCATCACATNAACATTATATTTTAGAAGACCCCTGAATGCATATTGCTTCAGGAAATATCCATTTTCATTCGGCTTCGCATCACATGTAATTTTCGTAGAGTGTGATGATGAATTGATAAGTGCAGCATCTTATTCACCAGTGGAAGCTGCACTAGGGACAGTTTTCGCTGTAAACCACACAGAGGAAGGATGATCTGCTCGTTCAATGTCGGCGGTGGATGATACATTACTTTTACATTGTTTAAAATGTGCATTTTTTAAACAGTCGATGCGTGCAAACCGTTTAGAACACTTCTCACACCGATATCCCCTGCTAATGGTACTCATGNATTTTTTAAACAGTCGATGCGTGCAAACCGTTTAGAACACTTCTCACACCGATATCCCCTGCTAATGGTACTCATGTTACACATGTGTTCTTTTCATGCTGTCGTGCGTCATTAGCAATTGCGAATGTATTGTCGCAGTAACTGCATGGAAGTCTTTAAAGCAACGAACTGACAATTATATTCAAAGCGGAAGTTTACTGCTTCGATGATTTTCCAGTGCTTGCCGCACCAGTTATAATCTCAGTACAGCTACGATGCAATATTGACAGATAACACTTAGCAGGAAGTGAAGGTAGACCAGTGCAGGTNTTATAATCTCAGTACAGCTACGATGCAATATTGACAGATAACACTTAGCAGGAAGTGAAGGTAGACCAGTGCAGGTTTCGAGATGTCTTTTCAGGTTTTCACTTCGCCGACCAAACTGTGATTTGCATTTTTCAGATGAAAAAGTAGCACATTCCACATTCTGAATACAGTTGACCTCGTGTCTCCGAGCAGTGTAGCTTTAATAAAATATCTTCTCGCAGTAACAGCAACAAAGCCTTGACAAAGTCATCGATGACTGCACTGCTGTAGGTGTCCCATCCGAAGAAGTCGATGGTGCTGTCTGCATCATGCCTGAGTAAGACGATGGTGGTGCTGCTGCCACAAGTGCCCCACCTGAAGAATTCGGTAGCACTGTGCCAACCTCAGACCTTAATGGACCAGCAACCTTTGGCTCCATAACNTTATAATCTCAGTACAGCTACGATGCAATATTGACAGATAACACTTAGCAGGAAGTGAAGGTAGACCAGTGCAGGATTTGAGATGTCTTTTCAGGTTTTCACTTCGCCGACCAAACTGTGATTTGCATTTTTCACATGAAAAAGTAGCACATTCCACATTCTGAATACAGTTGACCTCGTGTCTCCGAGCAGTGCAGCTTTAAGAAAATATCTTCTCGCAGTAACAGCAACAAAGCCTTGACAAAGTCATCGATGACTGCACTGCTGTAGGTGTCCCATCCGAAGAAGTCGATGGTGCTGTCTGCATCATGCCTGAGTAAGACGATGGTGGTGCTGCTGCCACAGGTGCCCCACCTGAAGAATTCGGTAGCACTGTGCCAACCTCAGACCTTAATGGACCAGCAACCTTTGGCTCCATAACATATTCCAGGTGCTTGCACGAGCTGAGACGAAGTGTCTTTCACGACTACTACTGTCAAACTTAGCTTACTAACTGGAACCCAGCTCCTTATATATATGCAAGCAGGATCAATAACATTCAATGTTCCACCCACCATATCTGAAGTTTACAGAAACTATTGAGTTCAGACCATACGAAACACAAACAGCGCTACCATCTGTCATACTAGCATAATCTAATCTACTAAAGTGCAACAAACCAAACATAACCTACCAAAGCCCAGAAAAATAAAAAATATTCTAACCTAGCCTACCATTGCCCAGATAAATATCATACTTATTCTAAGCACTCACATATCCTAAATGCGTAGCATTTTTTCAGCAACTTAGAAAAAATTTACATGTCCAGACATTAGAAACGCACTTCAAACAGACTGCAGCCAATCCGCACTTCGAGTAACATTCAGCTTACACTTGCGAATGAACAGTCGGTTAAAGTAAAATTATATTTAAAATCTAATATAGCCAAATTGAAAGTCGGACACCATCACATCTACTTAAGCAACCATACATTCAAGGCCAGCCCATATCACAATAACACTTACCATTTGTCAACATAACATAATCGACTGATAGCAGACCACCCAATGTACCAGCCATAACATATTCTATGACCCTAGAATAACTCAGCCATTACTAATCAACAATGCCACCCAACATGCTAAAAATGCTATTCATCAAACCTCAAGTGTACCAAGCAAATATAGAGTTGAAACTAGCCCATAACCTTACGCCCATTCCTTCTGCTCTGCCATTCGACATCACCCTTACCACACACTATAACTCAAGCATACCCCAAATTATACAGTCCGCACATGCCTTACCAATAAATATACCTATAACCCGTACCATCTGTTCTAATAACACCAGACGAAATATACTCACTGCTCCCAGCTTGATACCTAGTCCTCAGAACGAGTACTCTGCCCCAGAAGTTATTAATATGCTACAGCATGTGTTTTAGGGCCAATATTCTACAATAGGCGTGCAGAAAAACGTCTTAGTTATAATTTTACATTAAAATACGAGTTGCGCCTTGCGTGCAGAACCGACGAGGCGTTATATGTGGACATAGCTGCGTCGCACAGTTGGCAGGCTTGAGTTAATCACTGTGCAAACAATCCTCCTGCCTTTACTATTGCACCAAATTACCCATATGGGGTATAAGTAGATATCCATTGGCGTAGTTATACATTTTCTATGGAAGGCTTCATTTTACATTAACCATGCAGGAAAAGCAAAAGGAAAGATTTACGTATACCTATATTACACTTAAATATTTTTTTTTGCAATTAAATTAAGAATGTGTTATTCTACATATATTGTTTACAATTAAAATGAATAGTGGATCAAAATNGAAAGGGAAGATTTACGTATACCTATATTACACTTGAATATTTTTTTTTTGCAATTAAATTAAGAATGTGTTATTCTACATATATTGTTTACAATTAAAATGAATAGTGGATCAAAATAAGAAAACTACATTACAGTTACTTAAATTAGTAAAAACCTCGCATGATTTTGATTAAATGGTCACTAGCACTATCGAACTATGGGCAATGGGAATTTTGAGGGAGGTCAGATAAAATAAGGGCAATCATCTATTTCATTATTTGTAATTAAATTGGATGTTTCAGTAATTTAGAAATCTATAACTTATCACATATATAAAACAGTTTTCTTGCTGATTGTATGACACAAATATCATAAACGTGTTTATACACATTAAAAAAACATAAATAAATAAATATATATATCCAAATAAAAAAGTTGTATTACTTTCATAATACATACCTACATAATATAACACAGCAGAAAATAATAATACAAAGCGACACAATTTATATTAACAAAACTTAAAACTGGTATTTATATTATACGACATACAATTCGGAGGAATTTGAAGTACCGCCGTCTACTACGTCATCTTCTACTCCGCTACTTTAAAGGTTGTCTGTTAAATATTTCATGTCATCGTTCATTTCTTTGGCAAGTTCGTGCACTGACTTCTCNAGTAATTAAATTGGTTGTTTCAGTAATTTAGAAATCTATAACTTATCACATATATAAAACCGTTTTCTTGCTGATTGTATAACACAAATATCATAAACGTGTTTATACACATTAAAAAAACATAAATAAATAAATAAATATATATCCAAATAAAAAAAGTTGTATTACTTCCATAATACATACCTACATAATATAACACAGCAGAAAATAATAATACAAAGCAACACAATTTATATTAACAAAACTTAAAACTGGTATTTATATTATACGACATACACCGCTACTTTAAAGGTTGTCTGTTAAATATTTCATGTCATCGTTCATTTCTTTGGCAAGTTCGTGCACTGACTTCTCGACAAACTTCGTGTTGACAATATAGAAGGGTCTGATGACGGCAGAAGGCAGCAGAACAAATATTGTTGTATAATTAACATTCTGCTGGTTTACCAGCTGGAAAACTGGAGATAACTTATAAAATCATTATTTTTAGCCTCCTGTGATAACTGCCCCATGGGTAACATCGCATTGTCGATAATTAACCCATTGAGCTCTAAAAATTTGGTGAACAGTGGGTGTGAGATTATAACTATTCAGTTTATTTTAGTATCATAAATTGTTTTCTCAGTGTCAGTCAAAACTATCAACAATAGTAGTATGATTATGGCGACTTTGGCATAAGGGAGTAGGGCGGAGGAGAGTCGGAGCTGTTAATGCTCTGTCACTCCGGCCGGCCACCGGCTATATTGTCAGCAATGTTGGATTTTGGTGGCCTTGACCCGCTGACCTCTGACCTTGAAAACACGAAGATTCCAAAAAAATCCCCAAAAAATTTATAAATATTCCCAAAAATTTATTAAAAATTTCTATTTTTATTAGAATTGTTATTAAAAAACTTATTACTTAAATTAACAAAATTATTATTTAAAAAAATATTCATATGTCATACATTTACAAGGGCCACCCCACCCCCCTGCTCCATGCCCAGCAGACGACTGACCACCATCCAATAAATCATATTGTCTTAACATTCCCCTCCACCCCCCTGTAACAATACTCATTCTGTCGTACGCAACCATATTGATTGTTTTCGTTTGTAATTTGTTTACACATTGATATTCATATGTTTACTTTTACACTACCTAGGTGTCACTAGTATATTAATAATCAATATTGCCACCAGGCAAGCTGTCGTTTTAGCCACCAGTTGACAGCCATATTTGTTTATGTTTTTAATGTATAGATGGTGCTGTCGCCACCTACCATATTGGGTTATATTTTCAATGTCTAGGTAGTGCTACTATCTCGATTATGCTGCCTGCTATCGGCCTGTACCGAATGGTGACAGAGACCATTCCTGCAAATACATTGTCATATTTAATTTGTTTGTTTTATTTTTCAACATAAGTATTTTTAATTAAAATAATTTTTGTTTAAATTGAAGAGGTTTTTAAATAAATAAAAAACAAAATACTTCTTTTAAAACAAATTTTATTTGGTAATGAACCAAATGATAAAACACATATACACAGGTTTATTAATTGCAAACTTCTGTGTTCATTGCTCGATGTCCACATCGTCGACCCAGGAATTTTAGCAGGCTGGGAAACCCCACTACTTCACATACGACCGTCCATTATGCCGTTTTAGCAACTTCTCGACTAAATACACACTTGGAAACTTAGTTGGCTGAATCTCCACTGTGTGGAAACCACCATGGATGGGAACACTATTCAAATCCTCGAGAAAGTAGGTCCTTGGAACATAGTTGCGTATACATCACACACGAAAGAGTTCGGTGCTCTAATTCGCTGTAAATCCTTTCTCGAAGATGCCTTTCTGTTTGGAAATGTGTACCAGGTTGCCAAACTTGTCTTTAGGCTTGCATGGGTCTCTCCTCTTCATAATAACATACACGGCTCGAAGCATGGAGTCGTTTTCATGTCGGGCTTCATGCGAGTGGTAAGATGAACGGTAGAATTGTACTCGCGAACGAGTTTTGGGAATGTATACAACCACAGGTGGTTACCATTCGCAGCTGTTACGCTTGGNGAAATACCTCCACATTTTTCCCTTCAGAGTCCTGTTGAACCTCTTGACGATAGAAGCTTTGATATTGCTGTACAAGGAATAATGATTTATGTTACGTTTCTTCATCGTGGCCTTGAACTTGCATTGAAGAACTCCTTGCCCTGGTCGGTTTGTAGAGTAGTCGGGAAGCATCATTCGCGCAATACAACCGCCATGGCCTCGGTGACATCACATTCATTCTTTGATTTGACTGGCCAGGCCCAGGCGAATTTTCTATATATACATCGATGATTGTCAACATGTATTTGTAGCCCTTGCTGATCTGAGCGTATGGTATTAATCTCGACGAGGTTGGCTTGAAAAAGGTCGTTCATCCCGCAAATCATGACCTTGTGGCAATGGTAGTTGAGTCTCGCAGATTCGTGCAGTTCATTGGCAATTCCCAATCCACTCATTGTATGTAGCCTCCCTCTTTCAGTTCTTTGACGATTGAAATTATCTCGTTAAAGTGGGAGTAATTTCCAAACCTTTGCGAAGCGAACAAAGATGCAGCCTATCGACCAGCTTGTTCGGGTCGTCCCAGAGTACATAGTCGGTACTATTGTCGTCGTCTATCTTCTTCAGAACCTCGCAGCTTTTCAGTGCTAGACCATCGAAGAGGTCTGTGAGAATGTCGAATCTTTCGTGTTCTTCGTTCTTATAATTACATGTCTCAGGATTGTTATCTTGGTAAAGTGCATGTGTAAGTTCAAGTAAAGTCTTGTATACCTGCGGGTCGCANTACATGTCTCAGGATTGTTATCTTGGTAAAGTGCATGTGTAAGTTCAAGTAAAGTCTTGTATACCTGCGGGTCGCATTCTGTAAACTCCCTGGGTTCCTTGCAAAATAGAATTTCGTAAAGCTCGGGGATTACTCGTATCTTTTAATCGCCTACTTGAATAATCCCACCTGTCAGAAACTCTATTTCATCAGCACTGAGGAACCATTTATCATTATGACTGTATAGGTACCGGCAAACCAGAGCACTAGGTTTNTAATAAATTCATCAGATACTGTTTTGCACTACCGAATTAACGAGTCATTATTTGAGTTACGCCCCCCAGCATTCTCTCATAATCTTTCATGTACGAATTGGCTGAAAAGCTAGTTCGTAACAATGGTTGGAGGCGCCGGGTATTTAGCCATTGTTACGAATTGGCTGAAAAGCGAGTTCGTAACACAGCGAAATACCTCCACATTTTTCCCTTCAGAGTCCTGTTGAACCTCTTGACGATAGAAGCTTTGATATTGCTGTACAAGGAATAATGATTTAGGTTACGTTTCTTCATCGTGGCCTTGAACTTGCATTGAAGAACTCCTTGCCCTGGTCGGTTTGTAGATTAGTCGGGAAGCATCATTCGCGCAATACCACCACCATGGCCTCGGTGACATCACATTCATTCTTTGATTTGACTGGCCAGGCCCAGGCGAATTTTCTATATATACATCGATGATTGTCAACATGTATTTGTAGCCCTTGCTGATCTGAGCGTATGGTATTAATCTCGACGAGGTTGGCTTGAAAAAGGTCGTTCATCCCGCAAATCATGACCTTGTGGCAATGGTAGTTGAGTCTCGCAGATTCGTGCAGTTCATTGGCAATTCCCAATCCACTCATTGTATGTAGCCTCCCTCCTTCAGTTCTTTGACGATTGAAATTATCTCGTTAAAGTGGGAGTAATTTCCAAACCTTTGCGAAGCGAACAAAGATGCAGCCTATCGACCAGCTTGTTCGGGTCGTCCCAGAGTACATAGTCGGTACTATTGTCGTCGTCTATCTTCTTCAGAACCTCGCAGCTTTTCAGTGCTAGACCATCGAAGAGGTCTGTGAGAATGTCGAATCTTTCGTGTTCTTCGTTCTTATAATTACATGTCTCAGGATTGTTATCTTGGTAAAGTGCATGTGTAAGTTCAAGTAAAGTCTTGTATACCTGCGGGTCGCATTCTGTAAACTCCCTGGGTTCCTTGCAAAATAGAATTTCGTAAAGCTCGGGGATTACTCGTATCTTTTAATCGCCTACTTGAATAATCCCACCTGTCAGAAACTCTATTTCATCAGCACTGAGGAACCATTTATCATTATGACTGTATAGGTACCGGCAAACCAGAGCACTAGGTTTGAAGACTATCTTCCGTAATTTTTTCTTGTGTGGCAAATCTCATCCGATCCATCCTCCTGATCTGTATGTACAACATCATGTTTTCGCTTCTTCATAGGCTCAGCAGTATCGTCGATTTCGGTCTTCATGGCTACAGGTACTCCATCGCTCTCCCTGTGTACATCGAGACGACGAGTAATGGGCTTAAAAATGTCTTAATTTATAAGGTCACATAAATTTGTGGCTCACTTGATGAGCAAATACTTCGAGCGAACAGGCTGTATCGTCTGATGCAGATCGCTGGCAATTTCCGACATCGCACTGAATAAAAACTGTTACAGTTACTCTCTTTTAAGGTTTAGTAGTAAGTCTCTGACGAAATATTTCGATCTTGCTCAGATGTTCGCTGCAGACATCCAATATGACCCTGCTGTAATTTTGAATATTCGTTTTCGTAGCGAGGTGGGAAATCAAGGTAGAAATTGTATGTGTCATACACTGAGGCGACAAAAGTCATGGGATACCTCCTAATATCGTGTCGGACCGCCTTTTGCCTGGCGATGTGCAGCAACTCGATGTGGCATAGACTCAACAAGTCGTTGGCAGTCCCCGGCAGAAATATTGAGCCATGCTTCCTCTATAGACGTCCATAATTGCGAAAGTGTTGCCTNAGTCGTTGGCAGTCCCCGGCAGAAATATTGAGCCATGCTTCCTCTATAGACGTCCATAATTGCGAAAGTGTTGCCTGTGCAGGAGTTTGTGCACGAAATGACTTCTCGATTATGTCCCATAACTGATCGATTAAATTCATGTCGGGCGATCTTGGTGGCCAAATCATTCGCTGGAATTGTCCAGAATGTTCTTCAAACCAATCGCGAACNCGTCCATAATTGCGAAAGTGTTGCCGGTGCAGGAGTTTGTGCACGAAATGACTTCTCGATTATGTCCCATAAATGATCGATGAAATTCATGTCGGGCGATATTGGTGGCCAAATCATTCGCTGGAATTGTCCAGAATGTTCTTCAAACCAATCGCGAACAGTTGTGGCCCGGTGACATGGCGCATTGTCATCCATAAACATTCCATCGTTGTTTGGGTACATGAAGTCCATGAATGGCTACAAGTGGTCTCCAAGTAGCTGAACATAACCCTTTCCAGTCAATGATCGGTTCAGTTGGACCAGAGGATCCAGTCCATTCCATGTAAAAACAGCCCACACCATTATGGAGCCACCACCAGCTTGCAAAGTTCCTTGTTGACAACTTGGGTCCATGGATTCATGGGGTCTTCGTGACACTCGAACCCTACCATCAGCTCTTACCAACAGATATCGGGACTCACCTGACCAAGCCACGGTTTTCCAGTCGTCTATGGGCCAACCGATACGGTCATGAGCCCAGGAGAGGCGCTGCAGGCGATATCGTGCTGTTAGTAAAGGCACTCGAGTCGGTCTTCTGCTGGCATAGCCCAGTACAGCCAAAGTTCGCCGCACTGTCATAACGGACACGTCCATCGTACGTACGTCCCACATTGATTCCTCCGGTTATTTCATGCAGTGTTGCTTGTCTGTTAACACTGACCATTCTGCGCACACGTAGTTGGTCTTGGTCATTAAGTACAGGCGGTCAGCCACTATGTTTTCCATGGCGGGAGGTTATGCCTAAAATTAAGTATTCTCGGCACACTCCTGACACTGTGGATCTCGGAATGTTGAATTCCCTAACCATTTCCGAAATTGAATGTCCCATGCGTCTATCTCCAACTACCATTCCGCGTTCAAAGTCTGTTAATTCCCGTCGTGCGGCCATAATCACGTCAGAAACCTTTTCACATGAATCACTGGACTACAAATGAAAGCCCAACCAGTGCACTGCCCATTTATACATTTTGTACGCGATACTACTGCTATCTGTATATTTTCATATTGCTATCCCATGACTTTCTTCACCTCTGTGTATATCCTTCCAGGGTTATCAGATTCTCTACATTTTTTGCAGATGCCACCTTCCATCTATTGATAACTTGCCTTTAAACACTCGTTACACGCNCTTCACCTCTGTGTATATCCTTCCAGGTTTATCAGATTCTCTACATTTTTTGCAGATGCCACCTTCCATCTATTGATAACTTGCCTTTAAACACTCGTTACACGCTTGTCCATGGCCACCATATCGCGGACGATCTCCGTCTTCACACACTTCATCTTCGCCATGAGCTCGGACAGGTAGTTCAGAAAGAATGTGCTGTTTAGTCATCATACTGCGCAATTACGAATTGATGCAGTTACCAGTTTCGAGAACATAATGTTTAGTAACAGCATTCTCAGATCGTTCGGGTTCACCAACAATTCGAATTATTCTTCTACCAGCATCACAAGTTCCATCGTTTCTTGATACGAGACAACCTCCATCTTCGTTTTTGTCAAGAAGCAAGCTTGAGGCTTATTTGCCCAAATTTCAATATGCTGTATCACATTCTCGAAGGTCGTCGATGAACTGATCGAATCCCCGTTGGTACCTCCGATTATATAGGGGCCAATCCTTTACGATTATTAAAAATTAGTATTTCTCTTTCCAGCACAAGGCACACGGACTCTTGAAGTCTGATAACATAATGTCCATGTTGACATGATCGTCGTAAGCATGACGCAAATTCATATCGTCCATGCGAAACAGCACCACAACATGTTTGCATTTTGGGTATGCACTAATAAGTCTGGCCGAGGTACTCATTGTCTACCTTCGCGCGCTGTCCCATGCTAAAATACTCCTGGATGCACTTTTGTTTATCGCAGGCAATGTCATCGAAGACAAAAACCGAGTTTAGCAATGCTTCACTTGGAAGCATGACAGCTTCATTATCACTGCAAGGGGAATAACCCACACCATCCACAGCTTGCAGTGATCGTGCTAGTCGCTGGTATTTCGGTTGCTGAAGAGATTTAAAATAAATATACACATTCTCGAACCAAAGTCCATTCTCTTCTTCCAGCAGGCTCAGTAGGGCGCATGTTTTCCCACAATTTGATGGTCCTGCGATGATGCACCTTACTGTATTCGGAAATAAGCTCCCATGTCATGATTCGAGGGGTATAGCTTCATCTTCGGTAGTAATGTATATGGGTAGAGTAACATCTTGCTTGGTAATATATATGCTACAACTACTATCTTGCAGAGCATGCGGAGCAGACTAAAAAGCGTGTAGAGCAGATTGTGGAGTGTGCGGAGTGGATTGCGGAGCATATGGACTGGATTGCGGAGCATATGGACCTGATTGCGGAGCATGCAGAGTAGATTGCAGAGCATATTGCAGAGCAGGCAGACTGGATTGCAGAGCATGCAGAGCGGAGTACGGAAAATGAGGAGCCGATTTCAGAGCGAATTGTAGAGCAGAATGCAGAGCGGATTGTGGAGCGGATTGCAGAGCTTATTGCGAAGCATGCGGAGTTTGCAAAGAATCAGTGTTGCAAATTGTATAATGTCTCTTCAAAATATCACCCCAAGTAAACTGCCTTAGACAGAGTTTGCAATTAAATGTCATACTTGAACTTTTCATTCTGCAGGTCGTTATTTCATGTCCATGCAAATAGTGCAAAGCTATAAATGCTTTATCACAGAAGCGACAAATTAGATGCATCATTAGACCTTTACGTCTATATTGTTCCAGTCTAGAATGAAACTGAAACAAAAAAGAATAAAAGGGGCATATTTATACATTTCTCGCTCAGTTCATACGCTGATCAACAATCTACTGTTCGAACTGCACATTCTCGGATATAAGTTCTGCGGGCCGGGAATCAAGCTATCTAAAAGGTTGTTATGCAGTGACATGGGCATCAATGCAC
Source organism: Clitarchus hookeri (assembly GCA_002778355.1). Taxonomy (NCBI): domain Eukaryota; kingdom Metazoa; phylum Arthropoda; class Insecta; order Phasmatodea; family Phasmatidae; genus Clitarchus; species Clitarchus hookeri. The sequence goes on from NQII01008240.1 coordinate 52,493, forward strand.
TGGACGAGGAATGCAAGCAGAATGATATCGCTTACTCCCCAAACAAGGGTCTGGAAACCCAACACGAGGCAGACAAGATACTTGCACAGAAGGCCGACGAGATAAGAATATCACCATACAATGGACTCGGAGAAAAAATAGCCATGTGAGGCATGTCTAATGTGATGTAGGTAAAGGCGAAAATGGGAATGGATAATAAGAGCAAGAGAAAGGCACCGGTTAAAATTGGAACAGGTACAAAGAGCAATGGAAAGGCACACGTGAAACGAAAAGTGATGACAAAGGGAAGGGAAGCATGCAATACTAATAAAAGATCTGTTGGCGGATTTTTTCCATTGGTTTTGCCTGCATTTGGGGCCCTTGGAGGCCTAATCGAAGCCACGAGTGGTATCGTCCCAGCCGTCAACACAGCATCGAACGAATGGAAGCAGTTGTCCGAGGCCCAAAGACAAAATGCAAATATTGAAGCAATTACTAGGGGTAAAAATACGGCCAATGCCTCTACCTAAAGTCATTCCCAGTAGGAGGCTGAAGTGTGCGAAAGCAATGCAGGAGGAACGGGCATTAATAAAATCTTTACCGAAATGACCGCTCACGAATGTGGATATGGAACTGTATGTGCGCAAATTGAAGATACAACATTTCAGGGGGAGTGTTTATGTGAGATGCTCTACCCCATAAACCCAAGAGAGACGAATATGCCATAATTAATATTGACAAGGCAGCCGGGCCCGGTATACACTGGGTGGTTTATGTAAAACGAAGCACATATGCAGACTATTATAAAAGAGTTTTGGGAATTTCCATCCTCCACCCGAACTGCGATGTAGATGGAGCAGATGCCTAACACATGGATCTGTGAACATTTGTGTCTTCGCTTCCTGGTTCAATCATACACGTAATTGTATAAAGGGCTATATGTAGACAGGAAATCATCAGTCATGTCGATAATGCTTGCATTGATGGGTCGTAGCTCCGATCTACATGTGGTACACTTTCCGCCACTCGACCTGGAGGGGAAATTTTCCATAGGCCTTGTCGATTTTCAAACATAGAATGTGTCAGCGAAAATATGTGAAAAAATTACAAGCTTTACCTCAGAAAAAATTGTAAAATATCCCATAANAGAATCAGTGTTGCAAATTGTATAATGTCTCTTCAAAATATCACCCCAAGTAAACTGCCTTAGACAGAGTTTGCAATTAAATGTCATACTTGAACTTTTCATTCTGCAGGTCGTTATTTCATGTCCATGCAAATAGTGCAAAGCTATAAATGCTTTATCACAGAAGCGACAAATTAGATGCATCATTAGCACTTTACATCTATATTGTTCCAGTATAGAATGAAACTGCAACAAAAAAGAATAAAAGGGGCATATTTATACATTTCTCGCTCAGTCCATACGCTGATCAACAATCTACTGTTCGAACTGCACATTCTCGGATATAAGTTCTGCGGGCCGGGAATCAAGATATCTAAAAGGTTGTTATGCAGTGACATGGGCATCAATGCACTGGACGAGGAATGCAAGCAGAATGATATCGCTTACTCCCCAAACAAGGGTCTGGAAACCCAACACGAGGCAGACAAGATACTTGCACAGAAGGCCGACGAGATAAGAATATCACCATACAATGGACTCGGAGAAAAAATAGCCATGTGAGGCATGTCTAATGTGATGTAGGTAAAGGCGAAAATGGGAATGGATAATAAGAGCAAGAGAAAGGCACCGGTTAAAATTGGAACAGGTACAAAGAGCAATGGAAAGGCACACATGAAACGAAAAGTGATGACAAAGGGAAGGGAAGCATGCAATACTAATAAAAGATCTGTTGGCGGATTTTTTCCATTGGTTTTGCCTGCATTTGGGGCCCTTGGAGGCCTAATCGAAGCCACGAGTGGTATCGTCCCAGCCGTCAACACAGCATCGAACGAATGGAAGCAGTTGTCTGAGGCCCAAAGACAAAACGGAAATATTGAAGCAATTACTAGGGGTAAAAATACGGCCAATGCCTCTACCTAAAGTCATTCCCAGTAGGAGGCTGAAGTGTGCGAAAGCAATGCAGGAGGAACGGGCATTAATAAAATCTTTACCGAAATGACCGCTCACGAATGTGAATATGGAACTGTATGTGCGCAAATTGAAGATACAACATTTCAGGGGGAGTGTTTATGTGAGATGCTCTACCCCATAAACCGAAGAGAGACGAATATGCCATAATTAATATTGACAAGGCAGCCGGGCCCGGTATACACTGGGTGGTTTATGTAAAACGAAGCACATATGCAGACTATTATAAAAGAGTTTTGGGAATTTTCATCCTCCACCCGAACTGCGATGTAGANGCACTGGGTGGTTTATGTAAAACGAAGCACATATGCAGACTATTATAAAAGAGTTTTGGGAATTTTCATCCTCCACCCGAACTGCGATGTAGATGGAGCAGATGCCTAACACATGGATCTGTGAACATTTGTGTCTTCGCTTCCTGGTTCAATCATACACGTAATTGTATAAAGGGCTATATATAGACAGGAAATCATCAGTCATGTCGATAATGCTTGCATTGATGGGTCGTAGCTCCGATCTACATGTGGTACACTTTCCGCCACTCGACCTGGAGGGGAAATTTTCCATAGGCCTTGTCGATTTTCATACATAGAATGTGTCAGCGAAAATATGTGAAAAAATTACAAGCTTTACCTCAGAAAAAATTGTAAAATATCCCATAANACATAGAATGTGTCAGCGAAAATATGTGAAAAAATTACAAGCTTTACCTCAGAAAAAATTGTAAAATATCCCATAAGGTGTCGCTGCCTATGTGCTCTTATGAAATAGACATTGCAAGGAACATTGAAGATTCGCTGTCCCCTAAAACACAGAATCAAGCTACATGGGAATCCCAATACTCTGAAGAGTTTCATAAAATGCAACGAAGATATCAAATTTACGAAACCATACACTATCGGACTAATGCTGGTATTGGAGCCACGTATCTACGAAACTGGCAAAACACACGAGTCGTCGCGGCCCGTAATTATCTTGCCAGTCAACACGATACGAATAAACTGCAATTTAGCGAGTGGCACATACATCGATGGCGGGCCGAACAACACACTGCAAGAATTTTCACCTATGGTTCCTCCTGGTTTTAAAGTGGTTGTAGCACTGCAAAGCATTATTTACGTTCCGGTGGTTGCAAATAGAGCACACGAGGTGGTCGTGACAGTCGCCGACCAGCACTGAGAATTGGTGAATTTTCAAAACGAAGAAATCACCCTATCTATGCCTGCGTTTGAGAAGATGGGAATAAGATTTACAGCTACCAGAAGCAATTAAACAAAGTGTCGTGGGTACGGGAGAAAATGTGGAGTCAGTGGAACTGAAACTACAGTCTATCGAATGGATGCTGCCTCATGTGGAGTTGAGCACTACAGAACACATAAAAATGTTGAATAATGTGGAAGATGGCAAAAACATCGACATGGCTTTCAGGTCGTGGAGTGTAGAGACATTCCCCAGATTGCCAGCAAGCCAGCGCATCAACTGGATGGCGAAGTTCAGCTTTGCTTCTGAAAAACCGAGGTACATCATCGTTGGACTACAGACCAGAAGACAGCACAATGCGAGAGTGAGTCGTTCGCAGTTTGACACATTAAATAGAAAATATGAAAATATTTTCGAATATCAAAAGCTATTGAAACATTGACCAGAGCATGAAATTTGAAAATAGGCAGTACCTGCTGGCATGTCAGATGTATGCTCAATTCAAAAATGCATATTATGGATGCCTCCAATTCACGATACTGAGTCCTGATACTTTCAAGAGTTTGGCACCGCTCATGGTATTCGATGTGAGTCAAAAAGCCGAGCATATAAACTCCAATGTAATCGACTGCAGGATCTAATTCACTACACATGGAAATATACCTGCCAACATGTACGCATTCTGCCTGGTTCTTCACGACCTGCTTGTATCGTACAATTTCTGTGACAAGACCATCAAAGTACTGCCATGAGAGCAGCTGAGAATATATCAATATAACTATTCACACACTAGGGCTGTTTATTCGTCTTCGAGCATCTTTAACTTCAAGATGTATTGTAATCGACATGGTTTTCAGAGTCAAAATGACTACGTGCTCAAGGAGATCGCAGTGTCCTATGGCGACGATTGCAAAACATGCACACCCTCCTTCCGCCCCTTATATGCATGGAAACATTTAGTCGAGAAGAGCAAGAAAACAAATGCCTGGCTAACCAAGTATTACCATGGACTGGAGTGGGATGAAGCAAGATCCCATACCATCAGGTGGGAAATGTGCTGCGAGACTTGCTGATACAGTACCCGAAGGTCCCGATTTACACAACAGGACCTGAGCAGAAGAAATGGCTGTGCGATATGAGTAAATTTGAAGTGGAAATTTTCTATGTGCAGGCTGAGTATAGTTGTCCTTCGCTTTGCTAGCTGACGAAACTTTACGACGAGTCGCATTATCATGTCTGCAACAGGTCAGAACCTTACTGGACCAGCACACTGAAGAATGTGCAGCTGCGGCGCAAATTACATGCTTTGTACTTGGACCAGGAATCAGCTGCCAACGACTAGACACGAAGTCTCCCGATCTTCTCGAAATGTGAGATAAGTTAGTTTTTCATTTGGTGGCACACCTGATCTACATATGTTCTATATATAAGTGGGAAAAATCAACGAGCTCGTTTAGTCTTCGCTTAGCAGTCTGATCGTCACCATGACTACATTCTGTTATATGGATATTTATGCAAGCACCAAGCCAGACTATGGTAGCAGGGAGTGTAGTTTCATCGCAGATGGATATCTGCTCACCTACACCGAGACATGCGATGGCAGTGGTATGCAGCACTAGCGATTCACATATTTTCCAATCGTCTACGAACCATCGCAGTTTCAATTGGACTGTCCATTAGCATCGGCCTTCATCGTGTTCCACATGTCACCACAGACACAGCTTCCCTGCACCGTGGACCAAATAATCTCTCTGCTACAAACTTATGCTACCATATGTGCGCCAGACTGGGCCATGGGTTCACTGGCATGGTCTCGATGAGCCAGATGTTGGTACTAGCATCATAGAGCCATTGGTCAAAGATGAGTCAGGTCTGCTCTGCAATGTTAATGTAATGGATGATGAATCCGAGACAAGTACGACTGCTGCTTTTAAGTTCTTTGCAGCGACCCTGTGATTTGTGCGGCCCTTCGTAGAGCACTGATGCTCAGTGCTATCTATACATGGACTGCCTAGCCTTCTGCGAGATACCCGAAAATCATAATTGAAGATCTGCAGATTAAAATAATATATAATTTGGGCTCTAATCGAAGAAGTTTACAAAGAATTATTATTTTTTGCTGATTATTTACATTTTATTATCTTTACAATAATGTTTGTGTAAGAAAATGTGTTTTTATTTATTTAAAAAAACCTGCTTTGTATAAAAATGATTTTATAAAAAATGCTTATTTTGAAAAATAAAACCAACAAATTAAATATGACAATTTATGTACTTTGCAGGAATGGTCCTTGTCACCATTCGGTACAGGTAGATAGCAGGCAGCATAATCGAGAATCAGTGCAACCTAGATATTGAAAAATAGAATCCAATATGGAGGGTGCCGACAGCACCACCTATATGTTAAAAACATAAACAAATATGGCGATATCGATTATTAATACACTAGCACCATCTATGTGATGTAAAAGTAAATATTTGAAATCCAAGATGGTGGCCTTTAGCAATGTATAAACAAATGTAAAATGTAAAAAACCAAGATGGCTGCATACAACTAAATGAGTAATGGTGTGTGGTTAGAGGAAAATGTTAAGACAATATGATTGATTGGTTGGGGGTCAGTCGTCTGCTAGACATGGTGCTGGNATAAACAAATGTAAAATGTAAAAAACCAAGATGGCTGCATACAACTAAATGAGTAATGGTGTGTGGTTAGAGGAAATTGTTAAGACAATATGATTGATTGGTTGGGGGTCAGTCGTCTGCTAGGCATGGTGCTGGGCAACCTTTAAAAATGTAAGTTTTAAATATAATTTCTAAATATTTTTTAATGAATTTAATTTATTTATTTTAATAATACATTCAAATAACAAATTTCAAAATTTCTTAATAATAATTTTTAAATAATTTTTAACAATGCTTTAATGATTTTTTTTTTTTGTTTTTCCNGTTTTTTCAAGGTCAAAGGTTACTGGGGTCGTGGTCAAAGGTTAAAGTCAAGGTCTTTGACATCCAACATGGTGGACAAGATGGCCGTTGCCGACCGGAATGACAGAGCATGAACAGCTCTGACGCTCCGCGCCAGACACCATTGTGCCAAAGTCGCCCAAAACATTCTACTAACAATGACAGATTGGCCACTTCAAATAGCACACCAAATTAATATATTATTTTATCTAATACTGCTTCTTTCGCTGTTCTTTCGGGGTCAGATGAACTTTTTCTTGTGTTCCCACCTTATTTTCAACAAAAGTTTTGGTTCAGATGATCAGAGTTTATGCTCAACTTTTTTTATTCTTTACATGGCGATTTCCTTCTGCTGTTATAAAATTGCAATCCTTCTTGGCCTTTCGTTACTTTGCTTTCTTTACTATGACAGAAAAAAATCAAGTAAATAGATAGATTTTGGACTTTTAGACACGTCCCTTCTTTTAAGTTGGAATGCTTAAGTGGGACGGATAATAAACTAAAACAAAATCAAATGCATGCGTCCATACTCGAGACGACGTGAATGTGTACCTGTCAAAATGAAAAAAGGTATTCTTACGAAACGGTTCAGGACTGTTGCATTATGTGTCGTCTAGGAAGATCATCGACGTGTAGACGTGTAGGAAATGGTGACATTTAGTTTCGTGTTGTGTACGTAAAGTCTTCATTCGGTACAATTAAAAGAGAAAAGACGTATATGAAATAATTATTATATATTGTATTTATTTGAATATCTAATATCTAAAAGAAATTTTTGTTTCTTTTAGTTCTTAGACAATACGTCTAAATAATTATCATATTTGCCAATGAATCCCTATGTTACTAAAATCAAACAAATTTCTAGTCTCATTTTTGTAAACTTTCTATGCACACGTCTCATACGTACACGAAATTAATCGTGAACCGACCTTAACTTGGACACCTTTGAAATTAACATTAAAATAAACTCCTGCTCCTAACAGAGGATATCTTAACATAGGATGCCGTCGGAAAACTTCCGGAGTCTATGTAAGTGTAAAGAGTTGAGCATTTTGAAGCGAAGTAGTCATGTGTCTCGTGCGGACTCGGCCATAAAAACTGAGTACAACATTCGTTGTTTTGCTGGCAACAAATTATGAAGATATATTACTTGTTTGGACGTGTTACTTTAAATGTAATCCATAAACTATTAGCTACTGAAATCAGTTTCGTACCTTGTGCTGGCACACTAGAGTGATAATGGCATGAAAGTAACAATTTTACACACAATTTCACTTGACCGACGTACGATTAATGAAAACTTATTTAACTCATGGAGGAAGGATAGGTACACAATCTTTGGAAAGAAGGAACAAAACAGAACTTTCAAAAGTGTTAATCAACTACAAAAAAAGTCTGGTAATATAGTCTGTCCGTGGTTTCTTCACACCTTATGAATCAAACCTTTGAAAAAATCACCCAATCTAGGACGTGCTTTGTTATTTCATAAATATGCCGCGTATCAAAAGCGTTTTATACTTGTGCTAACATAAAATAAACTTATTTTTGGGCTAAATTTAACCTTTAATAACAATATATCTGTAGTTTACATTTTGTTTATTATTAATATGAATAAAAACCGAGAGAATATTGGTTTGTTGGCAATGCCGAGTAAGAAATACTTCTTAAGAGTATCATACTCAGTGCGCACGAATGCAATGCGTTGTCCCTTCGGTGTGATTTCCGACTTGATTTGGCTTTGCTTGCATGGGGCGGAGGGATGCCATGGAGGGATAACTTACCAGGGTTCCATAAATGTTGAAAATAACAGTGAATGAAACATATAGTAGATATGTATGTTCTTACCAACTGAAGCTTGGTAGTTGTGGCTGGCAGTGACATTTATGCTGAACGAGACAGGCAGTCGCTTGGCGATCGGGTTGAGTTCGCCAACTTTGGTGCTGAGATGCGCCTGCAAGCGAACCACGGGCCGCGACATCAGCAACACGACGTGCCCGGAGTCTTTTGCCCCGACCGCAACATCTGGCAACACAGCACAAGAGCCGTCCGCATTCCGCAACATCTGGCAACACAGCACAAGAGCCGTCCGCGTTCCGCAACATCTGGCAACACAGCACAAGAGCCGTCCGCATTCCGCAACATCTGGCAACACAGCACAAGAGCCGTCCGCGTTCCGCAACATCTGGCAACACAGCACAAGAGCCGTCCGCATTCCGCAACATCTGGCAACACAGCACAAGAGCCGTCCGCGTTCCGCAACATCTGGCAACACAGCACAAGAGCCGTCCGCATTCCGCAACATCTGGCAACACAGCACAAGAGCCGTCCGCGTTCCGCAACATCTGGCAACACAGCACAAGAGCCGTCCGCGTTCCGCAACATCTGGCAACACAGCACAAGAGCCGTCCGCGTTCCGCAACATCTGGCAACACAGCACAAGAGCCGTCCGCGTTCCGCAACATCTGGCAACACAGCACAAGAGCCGTCCGCGTTCCGCAACATCTGGCAACACAGCACAAGAGCCGTCCGCGTTCCGCAACATCTGGCAACACAGCACAAGAGCCGTCCGCATTCCGCAACATCTGGCAACACAGCAAAAGAGCCGTCCGCGTTCCGCAACATCTGGCAACACAGCACAAGAGCCGTCCGCATTCCGCAACATCCACTACACTTCAGTTTCTCTTGAAAACAACCTGTGGAAAAAATTACTGCGCCTAACAGCAGGTTTTTTAACCGACTCACTGACTGTCATGTTCCCAGTTACGTTGGCAGTGAAAAAAGAAAAGTAGTCCCATTTCCTAACGTCGTAGTCAAAGCGTTACTTTTACATTTGTGGCCCCTAAATTTATTAAACATTTTCCCTATTTTTTCCCCCAGATTCCAGTAATAATTGGCATATTGCTTACATTGTTACATTTTGGACGATTTCTCATTACACTTGATTGGCGCATGAATAAAGTGAGAGGTCGTGTGGCAATGATAATTTACATATGATGGAAGGATATCATACGGGAAGAGCAGATCTTAAGCGGGACTTTCAAAGTGCGCAGTTAACTGTGAACACAGCCTATAAATACCAAGTACGTTTTTACACATCTTTTCTTGGAAATATCGGGTTAGACTACAGAAATGGATTAAGATTTTCTGTTTCGCGGTCGGAGTAGGCGGGTACTTTTCCCATTTTGCAAGTGCAGGTCTGGGTTTTCGATTCGTGGCCTGGGAGGGGCGCGCTATCTCTTAAACATTTTTGGAAACACTATGACATTAATCCAATAAAAGAAATATTAAAACAATATTGATAATATTTTATTTTAGTTTTAAAGCATTTGAAGGAAAGTTTCAAAACAATATAAGTGTTGAGGGAGAGGTGCAGGCAGTAATGCCCGCTATGAACCTCGGCTGGATCCGTCTCTTACACAATCGTCCGATTGTCTGAAGTATGTCTATTAGTCAGTTTATGATTGGAAGAGACTTTCTTGTAGCCCTGCTAAAGATCTACTTTCAATCCCATTTAGTATCCTTCCGCCAAAGATAAACAAACATTGCCATGTGACTGCCACATGGCAGTCACATGGCAATTTTTACGTGCAATGTTTACATTCCACTGTGTGTGTGTGTGTGTGTATGTGTGTACATGTGTCCGTACATGCACGTACCCTACCCATTATAAAAGTCATGTATATATTATTAATGGATATTCCACAAGCGTAAAGTTTTTAATCTTGAGAATTTCACACAAAATAATATGCTATGCCAGCGAAAAACATTTCATTCTTTAAACCCAAAATGCGAGTAGTTTGATGAATCGATAGTTGTTGTCTATTTACAATCGATTGTTAGTGAATTTCGATAAATTTCCGTACATCGAAGGCAAGATCATCAGTATTGATCGAAATTGCTACAGACATTAAAATGGCGCGGTGGTAGACTGAGTCGGATGTTTCACGCAATTGTAAAACGTTATTTAAAAATGGTTGTGTCTGTTTTCGACAGGACGGCAGAGTTTGCGAGTGAAGGATTCTACGTCTTCGACAACGTGAAAACAATCCTTATGTGCAAATACTGCAATGTTAGAATAGAGTGGCAAAGGAAAGACACGTGCACGAAACACATAAAAACAAAAGGAATCAGTACAACGAGAAAGTGAGCACTAATTAAAATAATACGTTATTAAAAACCAGATAATAAAGAGCAGATATTAGTAAAACAAGTCAAATAAATGAACTATTATATGTTAAACAAGATAATAGCACAAATTCTCTGGCACATGTGTCAACCACGCCCCGCCAACAACACAAGGAACGAAGGTTAGTAAACAAATGGCCGCGTTACTTTCACCTTGAGCGTCATCATGTGACTATGCAAGAAACGTTGAAATCTAAATACGTTAGCATCACGTCATTAATAATTGGCATAATAAGATACAAGTCTTTTCGACACCCATTTGTAAGCGACAAATTAACAATAACGTTAAAATTTTGGAACTATTTCCTCTCTTTGTGCTGGCAACCTAACGGCATAACCGTATCCGCGCTCGCCGCTGTTTGTAATGTTATATGCGTGTCGCTAACGGCTAGGGTGTTTTCAAAAGTTTCTTCCAGTCGTGAACCTANCTAACGGCATAACCGTATCCGCGCTCGCCGCTGTTTGTAATGTTATATGCGTGTCGCTAACGGCTAGGGTGTTTTTTCATGGGTTGATTTTCAAAAGTTTCTTCCAGTCGTGAACCGACTATAGGTACGCCTCTCCTCTCTTGTAGACTGTTCACGATCAAGTCAGCACATATGAAACCCCTGCCTGTGACCTACGTCTATCCTCATTCTGTTCCAATCAGCAATATTTAAAATTTACATGGCCATTAGGGACAATGACTTTATTCATCCATCAGTTGAGTGAAAACATAAAATTATTATTAATTTTCTAGTTCTTACAAAAACGTGTTTGGTGTAATATAAAACCCAAGATAATTAGACATAAATTTAAATATTACGCTCGCAACACAACGTAAAGACTAGGACTATTTTACTTAAAGCACTGGCGAGTTATCTAGGAGCCTGCATGGCTGTGTATGGCAGCATAAACTGAACGTTCCAAAAGTAGACATCCAAACTAACGCGGACGATAGAGTGGTTCAAAGCCAACAAGAAAGTTCAATCTACATATGTGCTCCGGCTCTGGACCGTTCAAAAGTAAATACTGTAATTATGTTTTCGACTTTACGAACCTAATCTTAACTACACTAAGAATGTCATAATAGCGGCAAAAGTAATTGTCCAAGTGAAGTGACGTTCGTGCAAATGGTAGGTGACTAGCCTAGACACTTTACCCTAAAACCATTCATGTCATCGTCATTACAGTGACGTGAAAAATAATAACGGCTTTGTAGACGTTATGCCTTGTCTGGGTATATGTCACAAGTTTGAATTTAATAATAATAATGTACTGCATAACCTAATGACTGCCACTGTAAAAACGACTTAATTGTATGCTTAGTCAGAAGCACTAATAATAATCTGTCATAAGTGGAGTTGAGAGATTTGGCTGCTCTTAACAAGGTACTGAGAGCCCATGAGGGTGAAATGAGGTGAGAAGGGAGCAGCGCCGGAATGCAAGGTGGGGGAAACGGGAGATCCCCGAGAAAACCCACCAAGCAGCGGCATGGCCCGGCACGATTCCCACTTGCATAAGTCCGGGAGTGATCTGGTCGGATATTGAACCCGGTTCGCCTTGGTGGGAGGCAAGTACAGATATTGTGTTAGCTTTTCTTGGTTACGCTTTTTGATATGCTGGATAAGGCACACGATATGACCACACGAAATATAATATGTGTGGGAAATAAAATGGATGGTAGTAAAGGCGTTACATAGAATTTGATACACTTATAACTTGAACAAATGTAGCATTTCGTAAAAGGAATATTCTGAATGATATGAGCATGATCTCGTGGTCTTGTATGTCAGCCGACTACATTGCTAACTCAGAAGCTAGACGTACGATGCAAACAAAGAAAACGGCTTACTTTTACTCTGGTTTTATTTTCGAGATAACAAATTTAATTTTAAAGTACTATACTTCAAAAATGCCACTTTTGAGTAAAAAATATGTTTTCTAGCTTACTTTTCCATTGGTTCATTCACATGAAAACATTATTGAGCTTTGCAAGTAAGAAGCAAATTGATAAACCTTCCGTGTCTAATGCTGCTGTCCAGAATTTGGTTTACAATTTGACTAATTACTTTTAGTGCGTTATTATTGAAGCATTGTTTTTATACCGTGAATGGGCAAATGCAAACTACTCAATTATGAATCATGATAATTTAAAATTTAAAATGCAATTTTCTCGAAAATAATTAATAGCAATANGCGAATGGGCAAATGCAAACTACTCAATTATGAATCATGATAATTTAAAATTTAAAATGCAATTTTCTCGAAAATATTTAATAGCAAAATTTTTCCTTCCGTGGCAATAACACCTTGAAATGTAGTACCGTAATATTGCGGTGTATTGCCCTGCTGCAGCTAAATGTTCAAATTTACTTAATGGACTAATATATTGACTTGAAAATTACTTGCACATTTATATTCATTTCGTATTGCTTGTGAATCTACAAATTTTCGTTGTGAAAAATCACGGGTCCACTGTTAGTCGGAGAAGGTTAATTTTATATTAATTTCGCGATTCTTTTCACTAACTTATTTTGTGAGCTAGCGTTTTCCAGTAGTCCGCGGGTGCCATTTTTGAAACATCGCCGAAAAGAATACAAAAAAAAATATATACGCGTAACTTTCTGGTGTATAGTTTGTAGTCTAAGGTTTCTGGTTTACCTTTGATCAGCCATGGAAATTAAAGTTAAAGATTTCATGAAACATTGTTGTAAAGAATACACAACAATGATTCACAAAGACAATTGATAAATAAATACTTAAGCAAGAAGTCTATCAAACATTCTGATAGCACACTAGTAAATTCCATATGCTACACGACACGTAGCTGAGTAGAATACTTAATCTTTCATGTCTTAGTATCAACTGTACTGTACTAACAAAATAAATCACTTAGGCCTATGTCCTAAATGTTACGCTATGTAAATTTTTATTAAAAATAGCTATAATTGGATTGTTGTTTCAGTAGTGTTGAAATGTTCAAAATAATATTTTGTTTCAGAAGTGAACTGAGTAAGAGAATTCGCCTGTGTATATAAACTAGGAACAGTCAGCTGAAACTAAATTGACAGTGTAGGTGAATTATGAAAAAGTGATCTGATACCAATACAAATTTTTGTTGAGAAGACTTTGTCATTTATTCATTCAGAAAATCCATTATTTGCACTACTGTATTATATAGTGAAAATCTTAATAACGTGATTGTTGTTTCTGTTCGGGAATATTTATGATGAGATAATGAATAACTTGTGTTATCAAAGTGCGTATTAAAAAATATATGTAGTTTTTAAATTACAAACAGTCAAAAATGTTTAAGTTTTTTCTTACTGAGAAAAAAAATTGTTGTAATTAACGTTGTTATATTTTTTGATTTTTTCTCCAAGATCCCTGCATCCCACTCTTAAATGCCCCACCTACACGGAACAATTATACAAGCTATCCTAAGCATATAAATAAGCATTTTACTAAACAAATTATATACATATATATATATACATGCACTAAAATAATTAAAAATTGAAAAATAGTAATTTTTTTAGTGTTTATTGCATAACATTTTCTATCGTACATTAGTACACATTTTAATATATTTCAGAACCAATATTAACTTTTTGATAACTGTTTTGATGGAAACTCTCCGTTTGGCACTATTTCATTATTCCCGCTAATTCGTAACTTGAGATTGCCAAATGTAACAAATAACTTACGTTACTGCAAGCGGAAACCAGGCATGTCACTTTAGCATTTCCAGGTATACAGGAACAGCAAAGGAAACAAGCTGATATTTACAGTGGTAAGATGAAAACTTCATTCACAAGCCCCTCGCCATTACTGCACGAATCCTCAACAGCCTGCGTGCAAAATGGGCTTAACAACCACGATGAAAATCACTTGTTGCGGGCTAGTAGCTTCTACCTAAGTGCTGGTGCTTCCCAATCGTTACAAAGTAATTTTCCATGAAGGTGCAGGTTGTGTGTGCCGATACAACGATGACGTAAATTTTTATAAATTTTTTGATAAATTTTATTTAGCCAATTACTTGTATTTTATTGTTCTCACTCAATTCGTCAGTCTTTTACCACGAATTAACCAAAGCAAAGGCACAACGTACTATCTTTTTTACTCGATTGTGTTGAATTTCAAGTTCAAGTATCATTATTTGTGAGGGTGAACCCTTCCCAAGTATATAGCATTTCTGTAAAGTCAGTTTGTCGTTTCTGCAACTTCTTTATACTGTTTTCACCTTTTCGACGTCGAAGACAGCTTATGATAGATGTGGGACAGTGGGGGCTGAGCGGTTAGACTGCTTACCTCCCACCAAGGCGAATCGGGTTCAATATCCGGCCGGGTCACTCCCGGACTTATGCAAGTGGGAATCGTGCCGGGCGTTACCGCTAGTCGGTGGGTTTTCTCGAGGATCTCCCGTTTCCCTCACCTTGCATTCCGGCGCTGCTCCATTCTCATCTCATTTCACCTTCATGGGCTCTCAGTACCTCGTTAAGAGCAGCCAAATCTCTCAACTCCCCTTATGACAGATTATTATTAGTGCTTCTGACTAAGCATACAATTAAGTCGTTTTTACGGTGGCAGTCATTAGGTTATGCAGTACATTATTAGTATTAAATTCAAACTTGTGACAAATATCCGGACAAGACATAACTTCTACATAGCCGTTATTATTTTTCACGTCACTGCAATGGCGACGAAAGGGTTGTTTGCATCGAGGTACTGTAAGAAGATGGAAGGCTTGCTGGGGTCGTATGTTTCTGGCATATAGGTGTTGTTCGCTACCGCATGTCGTTTGACGCACTGGGTCACGCCACCATGGATCCTTTCCTCGACGAACGTGTGCATGTCGTAGTCCGTTAGAAGCTCTAGCTCGACCCCCATCATTCACAACATGGCGTCGAACGCAAATCCCGGCGCGCTGACATAATTTGCACAATCCAATCCGTAAGTTGAAATGCACACAATTCTGAAATTTTCCAAGACGTCCGCCAGGAGAAGAACATGCGTCTTCAAGTTCAACTCTGAATATTCTTTGACACTAGTACGGCCAAAGTCTTGCCATACCTTCTGGGCATGGGCATATTCTTTTCCGCTGCTCCCAGAGCCGTTTCAGCCTGTTGTAACAGGCCTCTTTAGGAGGCATCTGCTGCTCGTCCAGCTTCTGCCAGCTGTCGACGTAATCATAGGGAAAACACCTTTTCGTGTGACGAGAGGCAGTTGGCTTCCACTGAAGAACTAGGTTGTGTTGTTACATTTATTTCGAGGCAGGTACTCGGCCAAGGACACAAGACTGAGAACCATAAACCGCAGCTGTTTTGAAAATGTTATAATTTTTTTCGCTTGTGTGTGGAATGATGCAATTATATTTTCCGTCATACCCCAGCTGTCTTACGATAAAGTTCTTATAGTAGCTCAGGTTGTGGAAAAAGACAAGTGTCTTCGGGAGCCGACGCAGCGGATTGTAGCTGGTGCAAGCGGACTCTATGTGTCGTTCGGTGAAGTGGTCGTGGTCCCTCACCTCATAGTGTTCACGCGTGAATGGAGCAGCAACTCGTCGCTCTGGCATAGCTGGACTTTCTGCTCGCGTGTGTGGCTCCATTGGCTTCGATGTGGCGTAAATATCTTGTATTTTGTTGCCGATATCTACAATTGGTTGGAAATCAAAGAAACAGAACTGTGTAACAAAGTCTTCTACATTTGCAGAGTACATTGCCTTATCAGAAGCTATAACAGAAATAAATTTTCTTATTTGTCTAACGAATGATGTTTTCACTAAAATTAGTAAACCAGTTAGGATATATAAGGATAACTCAGGGGCAATAGCCATTTCCAAATATGGAAACTTAACAAAGAATTCTAAACATATTGAGATTCATTTTCATTTTATATATGAGAGTGTCAAGCAAGGAAATATTGAAGTTGTAAAGATAGATTCAGAAAATAATATTGCAGATATATTTACAAAAGCATTAGGAAATGTAAAATTTATTAAATTCAGAGACATGTTAAATGTAAAAGAATAAAATAAGATATATTAAGTTAAGATAGATAGTTTTAATAACATAGTGAAGTTTTTTTATATTTTTTTTTGTGTTTTGGTGTTGCTATATAAATGTAAGGAGGCGTGTTATTTTTATGGTACATTTCAAATGGCAACACTGAGTTTCGTCACTACTCCATGGCCGACTCGAGACCACGGAGGGATGTCGGTTACTTTTGTCAGTTATTTGCTTATTAAATAAATCAATGTATAACAAAGTGTTGTTTGCTTTACTTCTATTATTATAAATAATACATAACCCAACATTGCGAAATAAAATATAAACCATTAAAACACTAAAGAAACCTACGAAAACACTTAACCAACAAAGTACTGCAGAAATACTTGGAGTACAACAAATCAATGGAAACCACCATATCGTCTGTCTCACGAATGNATAAATGTAAGGAGGCGTGTTATTTTTATGGTACATTTCAAATGGCAACACTGAGTTTCATCACTACTCCATGGCCGACTCGAGACCACGGAGGGATGTCGGTTACTTATGTCAGTTATTTGCTTATTAAATAAATCAATGTATAACAAAGTGTTGTTTGCTTTACTTCTATTATTATAAATAATACATAACCCAACATTGCGAAATAAAATAGAAACCATTAAAACACTAAAGAAACCTACGAAAACACTTAACCAACAAAGTACTGCAGAAATACTTGGAGTACAACAAATCAATGGAAACCACCATATCGTCTGTCTCACGAATGAGTGCACTTTTTGACAGCTTTGGAGGCAGCTGTTTCCATGGTCATAGTGGTGTGTCTTCCTGCCACAGATGATCTTTACATAAACACACTCAGTTGACTGTAAACCTGCCCAGTTTGTCAACAGAAGATATTTGGCATGGAATTAACTGAGCACAAGACTGCATTCTGTATTGTTAAAAACTGCATTAATTCGTTAAAAGTCTATGATACATCAGGACCCAACATCAATATAAACTGATATGCATTAGAAAAGAAACAAAAACCAATGGGCTCATAGAAGTCGGATAACAGTATCCAAAAGAAACCACTGAAATGTGCTAAACTTTAAAACTCTTTTCCAGCAGGAAACACTAAGAACCAATTAATCCCATTGGCTCTCCAACAGAAAACAGAATCCACATAATATGCAGTATATAAGTATTTTTACGTCCAGTATACTACTACCATAAGAAAATTGAAAGTACATTTGCAAACACAGCAATTTTTTTNATCAGGACCCAACATCAATATAAACTGATATGCATTAGAAAAGAAACAAAAACCAATGGGCTCATAGAAGTCGGACAACAGTATCCAAAAGAAACCACTGAAATGTGCTAAACTTTAAAACTCTTTTCCAGCAGGAAACACTAAGAACCAATTAATTCCATTGGCTCTCCAACAGAAAACAGAATCCACATAATATGCAGTATAAGTATTTTTACGTCCAGTATACTACTACCATAAGAAAATTGAAAGTACGTTTGCAAACACAGCAATTTTTTTTTGTCCTATGGGAACTTTTAAACCATCTTACAATGTTTCCACTTACTTAAGAAAGCATAACACTGCAAAAATGACCCGTGGAAATTTGAGCACAGTGTGGATACGCACGAGTGTATAAGAGAGCACTATACNCATAACACTGCAAAAATGACCCGTGGAAATTTGAGCACAGTGTGGATACGCACGAGTGTATAAGAGAGCACTATACCCTTTGATCGCATAGTCTTGAGCATTTATGCATGTAGCACTGAGGTGGAAAGCTTCTTTGTGTTAAATGGAAATGTTAATGAATCTTTAAGTAGGTCGGTTGTGAAATAAGAGCAGCCACATGTAACCCTTTAAAAAACAAAGCGTACATATTAAAAATTAATTTCGATATAAGCAACCTAGATTCTCTACACGCCGACAAACTTATTAATTTAATCCTTTGCATTGGAGGTAGAGGGCACTATGAATATTTTACCAAACCTAGGTTTTGACATTGTCTTACTGTATTTTTCGCGTTATTTCCGGGTTGCAAAGCACTATCTACACTGAAGAGCCAAAAAAACTGGTACACCTGCCTAATATCGTGTAGGTCCCCCGCGAGCACGCAGAAGTGCCGCAAGATGACGTGGCATGGACTCGACAAATGTCTGGAGGTATGCAGGAGGCGTTTAAATCTGCGCCAATTTGAGAAAGGGTTGCACGTCTGTCACGTTTAATGATTCTCGTCAGTCGTCGTTTGTCCCGTTCGTTCACGATCTTTTTCCGGCCGCAGCGATGTCAAAGATTTGATGTTTTACCGGATTCCCGATATTCACGGTACACTCGTGAAATGGTCNAAAGATTTGATGTTTTACCGGATTCCCGATATTCACGGTACACTCGTGAAATGGTCCAAATTTTATAGCTACCTCGGAGATACTATGTCCCATCTCTCGTGCGCCGACTATAACACCACGTTCAAAATAACTTAAATCTTGATAACCTGCAATTGTAGCAGCAGTAACCGATCTAACAACTTTGCCAGACGCTTGTTGTCTTATATAGGCGCTGCCGACCACATCGCGTTACTCTGATTGGTTCCATACCTTTGTTATTTGCATACGCACGCCTGTACCAATTTTTTTTTGGCTCTTCAGTGTTCTATACGTAGGGACACCTGTTTTTCGCGAAAAGATTTATGCTCAAGCTAGACATCAACTTCTTACGTGGAGGCTTGCAAATTTCCTTTGGTTATTGGCCTCNCTTACTCTGATTGGTTCCATACCTTTGTTATTTGCATACGCACGCCTGTACCAATTTTTTTTTTTGCTCTTCAGTGTACTATACGTAGGGACACCTATTTTTCGCGAAAAGATTTATGCTCAAGCTAGACATCAACTTCTTACGTGGAGGCTTGCAAATTTCCTTTGGTTATTGGCCTCGTGTCTGTGAGAGAAGACATTTTTTACTTGTTTTGGCCAATCAGAATAAAGTTAACCTGACACTGAACGTCCGTGATTGGCTCCCAGGCACTAAAGACGCGTGCGGGTTAAATCCATCCAACAGCGATATTGTTTCTGAACTATCGTTCTTTGGAGTAAAGCTAGTCGTGAAATCTTTTCGCGAAAACAAGTGGCCCTAACTATACGGAATAATAAGCGATTTTGCCACTAGGAAAGGGCACTATGTGCCATCATGGTATTGTGGTAAACAGCACTGCTGTAAATTTTCATATTTGTGAAATAGTGCACAGATATTTGGGTACTCCATTAAGGCCGTGTTAAATGTAACCGTAACAAATATTAGAAATAATATCAACCATATTGTGTAGGAGAGNCAAATAATATCAACCATATTGTGTAGGAGAGTAAACCAGTAAAAGAGAGTGGTGGTAACCATTTGTATTCACTGTGATGTTGGATATTAATAGCGACCTGCATCGTGCGANCATATTTGTGAAATAGTGCACAGATATTTGGGTACTCCATTAAGGCCGTGTTAAATGTAACCGTAACAAATATTAGAAATAATATCAACCATATTGTGTAGGAGAGTATACCAGTAAAAGAGAGTGGTGGTAACCATTTGTATTCACTGTGATGTTGGATATTAATAGCGACCTGCATCGTGCGANACCAGTAAAAGAGAGTGGTGGTAACCATTTGTATTCACTGTGATGTTGGATATTAATAGCGACCTGCATCGTGCGAGACAGTTTGTTCATTAGTTATAATCACTAAAGACAATAATTTATTTAAAATAACTTAGTTTAGTATTTGTCTATATATTTTGAAGATTCGAAAACTAATATTGCTACGATCGGATAAATAGTAAATTGTTCTTTTGGCAAGTTTCGTCATGATTTATAGAATAACTGTGAATGCCTATTTATCAGGGACGTCTCGTGAACAATTTGAACAAACTCNAGTTTCGTCATGATTTATAGAATAACTGTGAATGCCTATTTATCAGGGACGTCTCGTGAACAATTTGAACAAACTCTTCATGTCACACGGCTTGTTTAAAGCGTGATACGTATTCGTTTGTTGCAGTAACGCCAGTTGTGTGTCAACCAATATTTAGAGTTACCAAAACGGATTTGATAGTTTATAAGCCTATTTGCTAATGTGCAAATTACGAAGTTGACGAAAAGCAAACAACAAAAAACGTGTCATCAATTTGCAGAAAAAATCTGCCCCTTTAACCATTTTGTTAAAAAAGATTGCCAATTGGAACACAACCGCAGTAATGCTTTGGTCATAAGGAAAGATATGCCGGCAAATCAATTTGCCTCCGGTTTTTCTTTTCATGTTGCGGGAATTTCATATTGCTCTCATTGTCTCCTTGTATACAATTACTATCGTCTAAAAGTAATTAGGGTACATTGATTTTTGAAGTTNGGGGGGTGGAGATATGATATGTGGCGGTCTGAGCAGTATTTATTGAAACTGTGAGTTTGCCTCATTCTGTCCGGCTAGTTTGTGTAAAACTGGATATATGTAAAATTAATTGAGAAATTGTTAAATAATGCTTTATATTTACTTACAATTACTGTAAACTCATGTGTACTGCAAATAAATCGTATTGTAGTATTAACAAGAAGTTACTGATATAACTAATGAACCTACTTTCCNACTCATGTGTACTGCAAATAAATCGTATTGTAGTATTAACAAGAAGTTACTGATATAACTAATGAACCTACTTTCCTCAACATGGGTGCAATTAATTTTTAAATAAGTTCTTATAAGCTGAGTTGGTAGGTAGGACTTAACATTTCGTTGAAAGCAATATCATTATAGATAAAACCAGAAACATATGCAACAGCAGTGAGACAATTACAAATACACACATACCTTACCTGGGACTCGAACCCAGAAAACCTCGTACNACATATGCAACAGCAGTGAGACAATTACAAATACACACATACCTTACCTGGGACTCGAACCCAGAAAACCTCGTAACATAAGCTAGCATGCAATCAACTGCATTACGGAGGTCGGATTCGGAGTATCAAATTCGGATTTAATCAGTCTTATGNCATAAGCTAGCATGCAATCAACTGCATTACGGAGGTCGGATTCGGAGTATCAAATTCGGATTTAATCAGTCTTATGTTTAGAATGATAGGGTGTACTAACCTAGAATATCAACAGGGCCATCATTTTGAAAATAAGTGTCTGAGCTACCTAAAATATGTATGTTTACATCGCCTACCGTAGTGCATCTTGTGTGAGGAATTTGGTGGAAATCGGATTATTGGTCCCTGGGATAAGGCATAAAAACTTTATTTTCTTATTTGGTGCTGTCGCACAAAAAAAAAGAGGCTGTATATACGATGCTTCCAATATATACTGTCAGCATATAAAGTTTGGTTGGATTTGGTTAAATTCTTCAATATATGTGGCAAACTTATTTATTTATTAAGCGGCCATCTTTAACATTGTTGTCTGATCCACTTAAATCATGTAAATGGCCTTCTGCAGCATTAATGGTGTGCACAGTTTGGTGTAAATTCGTTAAACTGTTTCAAAAATATGGCAAAATGTTCAATTTTTTTCAACTGAAACTATTTTGCAAATAAATTGGAAAAATTGGATTTCTGTGTGTATAATTATTGCTTCTATTGATACTGTTTAATGTACAATTTGGTTGAGTTTATTTTTAATGTTTTATAGAAATAACATACTAGGCTAAATTATTTATATTGACACCAGTAAACTAAATATACTGGAGAGCCAAAAAAACTGGTATAGGCGAGCGTATGCAAATAACAGAGGTATGGAACCAATCAGAGTAACGCGATGCGGTCGGCAGCGCCTATATAAGACAACAAGCGTCTGGCAAAGTTGCTAGATTGGTTACTGCTGCTACAATTGCAGGTTATCAATATTTAAGTGAGTTTGAACGTGGTGTTATAGTCGGCGCACGAGAGATGGGACACAGCATCTCCGAGGTAGCGATAAAATTAGGATTTTCGCGTACGACCATTTCACGAGTGTACCGTGAATATCGGGAATCCTGCGGCCGGAAAAAGATCGTGAACGAACGGGACAAACGACGACTGACGAGAATCATTAAACGTGACAGACGTGCAACCCTTTCTCAAAGTGGCGCAGATTTCAATGTTGGGGCATTAAAAAGTGCCAGCGTGTGAAGTATTCAACGGACCATCATTAATATGGGCTTTCGGAGCCGAAGGCCCACTCGTGTACCGTTGTTGACAGCACGACACAAAGCTTTATGCCACGCCTGGGCCCGCAAACACCGCCATTGGACTGTTGATGACTGGAAACATGTTGCCTGGTCTGACGAGTCTCGTTTTCNGGGCCCGCAAACACCGCCATTGGAATGTTGATGACTGGATACATGTTGCCTGGTCTGACGAGTCTCGTTTTCAATTGTATCGGGTGGATGGACGTGTACGAGTATGGAGACATCCTCATGAATCCATGAACCCTACATTTCAACAGGGGACTGTTCAAGCTGGTAGAGGCTCTGTCATGGTATGGGGCGTGTGCAGTTGGCGTGAAATAGGACCCCTGATACGTCTAGATACGAATCTGACAGGTGACAGATACGTAAGCATCCTGTCCGTTCACATGCACCCATTCGTGTCCATTGTGCATTCCGACGGACGTGGACAATTCCAGCAGGACAATGCGACACCCCACACGTCGAGAGTTGCTATCGAGTGGTTCCAGCAACACTCTTCTGACTTTAGACACTTCCATTGACCAACTAAATCACCAGACATGAACATTATTGAGCATATTTGGGATGCCTTGCAACATGCTGTTCAGAAGAGATCTCCACCNAGATACTAATTTGTATCATATTATGTTGAAATTCAGTTATCCATTTGCATTTACTTTCTTTTCCTGAGTAACAAGGATTTGTGGACTGCTCTGCAGGATTCATGGTGTGAATTGCCTCCTGCATACCTTCAGACATTAGTAGAGTCTATGCCACGTCGTCTTGCGGCACTTCTGCGTGCTCGCGGGGCCCTACATGTTATTAGGCAGGTGTACCAATTTTTTTTTTTGGCTTTCAGTATATATATATATATATAAATATATATATATATAATGTCCCATTTATCTTGACCAGCCATAATAACTCCGTACCGGGGGCCAATTGAAAAAAGTGTTTAATACAAAAATTGTATAACTGGAAGGGGGAAATAATACTGCTGCGGAGTCAGCTTTATAGCATTATTTATTAGTGAGATACGAGTCCTAACATCTTTTTTTTTTAATGGCGCTATGTATCTATTGGTCAAAAGTTTGACAGAACTCGTCAAGACCTATTTAAACATGTAGCACAGTGTACACTTTCATAACATGAGCATTAAGTACGACATAGAAAGTGGTATCTCTACTGCCCGTTTGTAGTACTATGCATATGGGTACTGCGAAGGGTAGAACATTCACTTTCACATGCGCGTGCATGCTCACTCACGCATGCACACGCAAGCACATACACACTCATGCACATTCGAGCACACACACGAGAGTTGCGCACTCATACACACACATGCATACACACATGCACGCGCGCACACGCATGCACACACATACTCGCACATACAAACATACACGCACATACACACATGCACACACACGCGCGTGCAAAAGCGCGTGCAACCGCACACGCACGCGCATGCAAGCACACACACGCTCATACACACACACGGCATCCACACTGGAATAACACAGTTTAATCAGACAGTCTGACTCGTCTCTAACATCTGTTAAAAAAGGTAAAAAT